>JAXGGA010005654.1:0-76341 GCA_038373865.1 Uloborus plumipes
AGATAGTAAATTTGGTAAACTTGAATCCATCCTCTCCCCCCTTTTTCCACCACTGGGAACAATAAAATTTGCATTAAAAACTTAATCCCTTATTGAACACTTTCGCAGTTGAAAAATAATTATTACAAGATTTCAATCAATACTTGTTTTCGTTAATTTTGCAATAGACTATAATATTGTACTATATGTAATATAATACTATAAAACCTGATGCAGAGCTATAAAAGAGCTCCCATTTCTTTTAAAATAATTACATCAATCATCTAAAATAGTGGTTCTCAACCTTTTTACAGCTATCGCCCCTTTTAGGGTTGAAAATTTTTTCAGCGCCCCCTTTGCGGACGGACATGAAAGTTGAGGGGGGGGGGGGGAGAGTTTTCTTGACTGGTTTAACTCTCTAGTTTTGCCCAAACAGATAGTTCAAAAATGACTATATAGTAAAGAAACTTTGCTTTTTTTTTTCTTTAAGATAATTTTTAGAAAAAGCGGGCATTTTTCCCACTATGAAAAGCTGTGTCAGTAACAGCCAAGTGCCTAGAATGGGTCCATTCAGGCCGGTGCCCAGGACTTCATAAAGGGAGGGGTTTTCATGCTTTTTCATCCTTATTTGCGTTGTTAGGAAAAACACACCAGTGTTTCAGTTTGGAGTATGGCAGGGGGTGGGGGTCACAACATTCCCCCCTTCTCCAAAGCCTTGATTTTAAATCGTGTTACCAATCCAGTACGGTATTTTATTTTCAAAGGATTACATAAAATATACTGAGATTGATAAAATATACATGTACAGTATAACATCTTTAATTCCGAATCATCCGGACTACGGCAATTCCGAAGAATGGAAATTTCCGAATGATAGGATTTATGAATAATTAATCGCTAAAACGAAACTAAATGTGAAATAAGTAGTATTTTATCAAAATAATAGTATTTGCAATGTGAGTTTTAAGTATAAAAAACTAATTTTAAACGTGTATTTGAAAGAAATTAAGAATTTGAATGATAGCGCCATCTGTTGTTGTCTCCGGAAAACAATTACAACAAAGATAAATTTTACTTGTCAGGTTAATAAACCAATTATTAGAGCAATACAAAGAGTACACCTAACAAATGAAGGAGAAATACTAATGAATCAATCATAGTTTCGGTTACTTTTCCAACAATTCACAAACATTTCGTGTGTTGGCTTGCGGCGCCATCTATTGAGAGACAGAAAATAATTGATATTTTTTTTTTGAAAGGTGAAAAAATGTCCCAATTATAGATTTTTCGAGCGACAGAAGTCCGAATTTACGATGATATACTGTAATGATTTTTACGATAGCCTTCCCCTCAGAAGAGAAATTTTGCATGCGCTAGTGACTGCAATAGGATGAAGTCGAAAATTCATGCAACTTGACGCCAGATTTTAGAGTTTCGTAGATTTCGAAGCCATAAAATAGCGATTATAGTTTCGATTTACTAAAACAGAATAGTGATGCAAACAAATTAATAGAAAACATAATAGCAGTTCTTCACTTTTATTTTACCCAACTATAGATGGAAATAATACTGAATATTAAAATATATGTAATGAGAACGATATTATAATGGAAACTGGGAAATTCCTTTTCCAAAAATGTTCGTAGCTCTGATAAATTTGTAATATGTTTTGAAACTTTAAAATGTAATATTGATTTAAAATCTTTTAAATTTTATAAATATCCATTCAGTCTATTTCTTAGCAATTCAACTTAGTTTTTTTTTAAATTAACTTTGAAAATGTTTTAAAGAAATAAAGCGTTTCACACAAAATTTTACATTAAAGCTAATTTACGTCAAACGTGCATTTTCTTCATTTGGCTTATTATTATTTTCCCGATGGGAGGGGTTTAACCCCCAAAACCCACCCCTTGGGTACGGCCCTGGGTCCATTAAATGAGTGAATCATTTTTAAGGTAAATAAAAACGACACGGTTGAAATTAAAATGCACCGTTTTCAACATTTAGTTTGAAAACCAATGAATTTTGAAAAATACACTACGTTCAAATAGTTCCTCGGCAGTCCGATCTCAAACACTCTTGCTCTTATTTACTTGCTATGCAATACACATCCCCTATTTATAACGCACTGATATAGGATTTTACTGCGGGCAGGCAATAACACAAAGCCGTTCCTTCTATTTTTCCCAGAAGGGACGAAGACTTGAAACTATGGCTTGTACCTGTCACTTTTAAAAATTATAAATCAATTTTTAGTTTAAAAAACTGGTATAAGTTGAATTTACAAATCATGAGATAAGTTCAATTCAAAGAAATTCTTTTTGATTCATTTATTGCTTTGAAGGTTAGATAAGGTAACAAAAGTAAAAGTATGCTTTTGACGACATCAGAGTAAAGACGGCGGTGAAATATCCGGGATATTCCCCAAAATTTGTTTTGAAAATAAGTCTTATAAAATTGCGGTTTCTTTAATTTTAGGTTTTGTGGGTGTTGAGACTTAAGTTCAGATTCCGCCCCTGGTGAAACATTTAAAATTGAAACAAATTTTAGACAATTTTTGGTAACATTAACTAGGAAGACAGAGGTCTCTTATTAAGATTTTTCATAATTGAAGTTATTTAAAGACTAAGTTTAGTAATGTTAGTGAGTCAGAGCTCTATTAATGTTTTCCGAAATTGAAGTAAAAAGAACGCAAAATTGAAACTATTTTTGCTAATGAAGAGGTAATGGTCAAGGTTCGGGAATTTTCTCCGGAAACTGTTTTTCACATTGCACCGTGAAAAATACAATTGTTACTTACCTTTGATGTTGTTAGGGGGGATGCTCTAACGACACAAAAAGTTTGTCAAGTTAGGTGGCTCTCAAATCCAAGTGTTATTGGCAATTTTAGGCTATCCTTCATGACGTTAGGAGGCAGATCAGGGTTCGGGAGATATCCCCAGAAAAGAAATTTTAAAGCTATCCCTTGGTGATATAAGAGATGAGGGTTTCCTGCCGCCCCCGAATAAAACATGTCTTCACAAGCACATTCGAAAATATACCCACCACCCCCTTATTGTCCAAAATCTGTCCACCACCCCTCAACATCTTCCCACCGCCCACCGGGGGGGGGGGCGGTATTGCCCCCCATGGGGACCACTGATCTAAAATGTTTTCACTGTCATGTGCCAAATGTTACAATTTTTAACTATGTGCAATGAGTTACCGCCCGTAAGCCAGGGCTAAGGCAGAACTGTAGCAAATGCACCCACAGCTCGATCATAGCATCCTAAGACTGCAGTTTCGCCCTTATTATGGGGTCCTCAGTTAGGAATAGCCAATGATCGAGCCGGAGGCAAAAATCCTCTTATTGTAGCTAAGATAGCCAACAAACTGGTAGATAAAAATATCTACCAGTTGGCTTTATCTACCAGTTTGTTGGCTATCTTAGCTACAATAAGAGGATTTTTGCCTCCGGCTCGATCATTGGCTATTCCTAACTGAGGACCCCATAATAAGGGCGAAACTGCAGTCTTAGGATGCTATGATCGAGCTGTGGGTGCATTTGCTACAATTTTTAACTATGCTAGGAATTTCGGGAAATGCAATTTTGCTTCAGTGTTCATTCACTGGACAGTAGTAAGGGTCAGTTTCCATGAAAATTCTTTACAGCCATCCAGGGAAATCTAAAGCCATTAACATGAAAATTTAAATCTTCTTTACAAATGTAGAGTGGACCTTTGTTTTTTCCCTACAAAATTAGTAGAAAGTATGTTCAGTTTTTGCTTTCCACTTTTAATTGTAACAAGTATGTTACTGTAAAATCCAGAAAGTACCCCCTCCCCTCCTTTTCAAAACCAAACAGACACATTTGAGAAGGGTGGGTTATAATCTAAATTCTAGATTAAGTACATTCAGGATTTAAGATAAATTTCTATTTGGACGAATAAGGGGGGGGGGTATATTCAATGGGGGGGGGGTACTTTTGGGATTTTACGTTACTTCTTTAATGAAAATCAGAAACCGTTAAGTTAGATTTTTTTTCTTTGTACTTCATTTTTCTTTCGCTGATTTAATATGAAACGAGCCACAAAGCTATTTCTACCCAGATGAATTACACTGGTATTCTCCACCCTGTTTTAGCGGATGCTTAAAGTCGAACAACAATTAAGACGCGAAGCTGCAAAGAAAGAATATTCTACATTCCAGTTTGGCAAAAAGATGCATCACAATCTGCCCCTTTTTCAAGCTTCGTTTGCGCCCCTGATTCCGGCGGTTAAAGCGTAGATTTACTTCCTATCAGCCATTGCAAACAAACAAGACGGACGACAACAACTTTAGCACTACATTTCTGAAGCGGGGAACAATGATTTTAAAGCGTTTATCAGATGATTTAATTAATTCTTTGTTTCATTTATTTCTCACTCGTGAGTAAAAACACAATACTGTATCATTGATTTATGTTTTCGGTATTTACATGGTAGTTTATATTTTTTGCAATCTGTAAGGCTCAGTAATACTTCTACTTCCATAGCTGTAAAGTTGCACTTTTGAGCCATCTTATTATTTTTTTACGAAAGATTCAAACTTCAAATAGAAGAGGAAATCAAGCTGGACTGGGACCAGAGAAAGTGTCACGAAAAATAGAGGTGTCCCTGAAAGAAGGTACTGCTGCATTTAATAAATCTATCGATGAATTAATTTTGAAAAATAATTTTCATATTGACTTATGAAATCCAATATTTGTTTCATTTTTCTGCAGTTTTTGATTTCAGAAAAGCGTGATTAAATGTTCATCAAAATCTATAAAACATTTCATAGGCTCTAACTGGATCGTTATGTAAAATTTTTTTTTTTTGTATTCCAGTAAAATATTTGGAATATATTTCAAAAAATTATTTATAAAATTTTTCTGCTTTTTTTGTTTTACAGTGTTAAAAAATAAGGCTAGATATTATTCAATATTCAAAGAAATTTTTGGGAGTTCTTGCTAGCTCATAAAAACTCCCGCACCTTACCTAAAAATAGATCCCCCTTCTCCCCATTCAGAAAAAAATTCAGCCCACTCTATTGGTTACACTTATCAGATGAAATTTATTCTTACCATGTTCACTCCGAGGTTTCAAAATACTAGCATACGAGACTTCTAGACTTGATGTTGAGGGGATTGCATCCGAGCTTCCTTTATCAAAAAGTTTTTCATTGCGTACACTTGAAACCTCACTGATGCATGGCTGAAGATTGGAATAGAAGATACCTGAAGATAGTTACATAAAAATTAAAATCAATCATTATTTTATTCACCATTCATCTAAATATTTTGAAGTTGATATATTCGTTATCAAAATTATAATAGTAAGCAAGCATTAATGCTAATAAGCAAATGTATTATTTGTTATCATTATCATCATGCGAGCAAACAATCGTATTATTTTGTTAGACATTCCTTCATAAATAAATCTTAGTTAAAACCGTAGAATAAAAATAAAATTACACATTTGCTCTATTATTAATATAAATTGATAAATAATATCCTAAAACAGTCCTATTTACCTAAAATATAATAGAAATGATATACTAAAATAATTCTAAGTACTAAGAAACATAATCTATAATAAGTTGCTATATATTGTAAATTTGTTATTAATAAGTTATAAAGTCAGCCCCATTTAACCGGGTAACGGATAAACAAATACCTCGCTTATACGAATAAAATATCCTGGAACCAAATATTTCCTATGCCATTGAAGCAATGTTAAAGACCCCCACTTAAACAAATACCACGCTTAATTGAATAACATTTCTTCGAACCTACAGTATTCGATTAAGTGGGGCCGACAGTATTGCTAATTTTTAATAGACGTTCTATATTATACTACACAGCAAGTTTTCTTGACACTGACATCATGACGTGCGGAAGAAAAGTATAGGAAAAACAAGTTAACAGATAAAATGTCACAGCCTACTTGGTGAATTAGAGGAGATCGCTAACTGTTTGTGAGCTCTTATTGGATGGCGCATTTCAATTCAAATGGATGTAAGCTTCCGCGCTACTATACTCGTAAACTTGCAAATAATTGACATTTTACGAAAGTTGTGATAAATTAAGGCAAACATATGAGTGGGTTTGACAAATTAATCCAATTTCTGAAACAAAAGGTCTTATTTCACCCAAAATTCGGACACTGCTCAAGGAACTACTTCCTCCGCGTGGTCTCAGCTTATTTCTCCATAGTCCAGTTAAGTTGCTGTCAAGTATAGAATATATAATAGACGTTAAGCGAGTTTCCACTTCTTAAAAATTCATTTTGCTTCAAATCACCGGATTTACAATTCATGCCAGGTTTACATTTCCAAAAAATAATGAGAAATCTCCAGCAACATACACTGAAAATTCACCTCTGACACCGCACCAGATGCAAAACTTTCTGTATCTGTCAGCAGCAGCAGTTTCAAAAGCAAAAATTTATCAGCGACTCTCAGCAATGTAGAGAGAAACTTACTATCATTAAAATTTATTATTCTGCAGCCAAATTTTGAATTTTGAAGTACCTGATAGTGATCCAGGATATATTTGAACAGAAAATAACATAAATGAAAAGAATACTTTTATTTTAAAACTGAAACAGCAATAAGTGCAAGCAGATTAAGGGGAGGGAGTAAGAATAAAGACGTTACATATTTGAATCTTTCTTTTTTTTCCCTCTACTACTTGTTTCTTGAAAACATTGTAAGTTTTCTCTTAATCATTAACAACTCCACTCAGTGCTTTCAAAATAATCACATTTGAAAACATGTTTAGAACATTGAAACAGGCACATTCCAAATCACTCAATGCTGTGTTCAAAAATATGTGATTTAAATTATCTTTTAGGAACATGTACTGTTGTAAATATAAGCACAAAAGTACAAGTACTTAAGTTTTTAGAATTTGGCAACAAAAACACGGCTATTTTCATAACAGATTATTTTTATTAACTGAAACATTTACGTGATGGTTTTCATTTAAAGAGCATCAAAAACTGAAATTCTGTGCATTGAGATTCTTCAAATATCACAAGAACTTAGTAATTATGGAGTTATGTTGAAGGGATTTCAATGCCATAATTTTCTACTGACTTTCAACAAGGTTTGACTCTAAAACAGAGCAACGGTAGAACAAAATCAACATTTGGCAGTGAAGCACCATCAAAGGCAGCAAATCACAGCTGGTTTAAAGAATTCTCCGGTGGGCATAAGGAACTCAGTGATGCATGTGTGTGTGTGTGACTAAAAAGTGTAGTGACTTCCGAAAATGCGAAAAAACTAACTGCTACTGATTGTGATGAAATTCTTTGTGACATTGCAATGAACATCTTTTAATACAACACACACACACATACACATTCCAAGGACCCTCTCATTCGATTTTACATGATCATTGAAAGTTTAAAAACTTTGTTTCTGGTGGATCCCTTCACAATTATCTCAATTTTCCAAAAGATGTTGGTGTGAAACAGTGCCAGGCAGGACCAAAAGAATTCAACTCAGGTGCCCCAAAAATGTGCATGATATCATAACATGTGACAAAACCTAGATGCATTCCAATCAGCATGCCTAATAAAACATGAATCCACTGTTTAGGTGCTGTCAGTTAATATTAGGCCAACAAAAGTTAATGATTGTTTTTTTTTTTTTTTTGATAAATCTGGCCATATTGCTAGAAGATTAATCTTCAACACCTAATGCTGCACGATTTCTTTTAACAAAGTCACAGTTATGGTCTTAAGTTTTTGTAAATCCTTTTCAAATCCAAACTGAAAACAAATTATTAAAATAGGATGTAAAATTGATATTTGCTCTTTATTTTCAAATCCAAATGTATTTTTCCTTTGAGTAAGGTTTGGAAATTGTAACTTTTCTGCATATTTTTTTTCTTAGATATATGACTACTCTACCTTACCTATAAGTTTCAGTCTCATGAGCGTCAACATTCAAATTTTTAATAATTTTCATTCAGTGGTGATCTTATATGATCAAAAATATAACACATTTCGAGCCACTTCTTATGACAGCAACATTTTTTCCTGTGAGTTTCATATCAACATTATTCAACCTCACTAATAGTAAATAATATTCGACTGCAGATAAAATTAGGCTAAATTATATTTTCAACTTCTATTATTTTCTTTTCTTCTTTTAAGTCATCACAAATTCCCCTAAAAAGAAAAACATAAAATAATTCAAACATCAGTTATTTTAAATTCCCATTCATAACAAAGTTGAACAAAAAATGATATGCAGTAGAGTCCTGGTATCATCTGCCATTTCAGGTAATTTGCTGTTCAAGTGAATTTACATTTTTCATTTAATTAATGCGGCAAAAATCATTGGAAAATAGTCTATCGATAGCTTCAAGCATTGGTGAATATGTGTTGGATGTTAGCTTGCATTCATATGTGAGTGTAAGTGATATATTTCTATTAAATCTTTAACTGATGGAATTCCCCCAATGATACTAAAATATCATTCAAAAAGCATCAATGAAATTAATTGACTCATAAGTTTATATTAGTATTTTTTACTTTTTGAATATATAACCCCTTTATCTTATCTGCCTTTTCGGCAGCCTGTTTTTGGTTGATAACCATGACTCTACTAAAGCAGGAAGTAACCGCCCCTAAGCCAGGGCTAAAGCAGAAACATGCAATACACAGCGAACTCGGTGTTCCATCCATGGACTGCAGATGGCGTTGTATTGCATGACTCTACTGTAGAGAATTGGGGTATAACAATATGAATAAAATTATATGTATTTGTATACAATATATGTATACAAATATATATACAATTGGGGGAGGGGTCACACTGTATGACAGCTAAAGTGTTACACCAAAGCTATTAAGGTTTTATAAAAAGTATAAATACATTAATTCTGAAATTTTCCTCTAATATATCTTAACTTAGATTTAATCTATCAAATTTCAACGAAAACAGGGGAGTTGGGGTACGCATACTTAGAGCAAATTTTGCATTAACTGTATTTGTTTTAAATTTACACTTGTTGCAGAATAAAAAAAAAGTTACTTCAGAAAATTAGATAAACTTTATGTTTACAAAAAAAAAAATAAGTTTTTCTTTTTCCTTTTTTGGTAAAAAGTATGGGGGGGGGGGGCACATTACAAATTACCACTTTGGGCAACAACCATGTTAGAAACACCATATACACTATATCACTAAAAGTATTGGGATACTTTCAAGAATTTGCATTTTTAAAAGAATTTGAGAAATAAGAGACCAATTATCTCTGTTATATTTGTCCCATAAAATATGGGCTTCAGCTGATATTTCTCAATAAAAATTAAATTACCCATGTATTTAACTGAAAAAAGGGGGAGAGGAAATTGAAACAAGAATAGTTTTTGATCATAATTCATCATAGTAAATAGCTGACAGCAAGCTGTAAATTTCAAAGATTAATTTGTATACTGTATATATTTTTTTACATAACACACTTATATTGCTGAAGATATAAACATTTCCTTCAAAACTGCCGATTTCATTTTCTGGTTGATGGCTCATAACACAGTTTTCCATCAAACTTTTAAAAAAATGTCAGCACACAAGAAAAACATCATACAAAAATTTCAAGCAAAAATATTGAAAATACATTGAAATATGACCATTTTATTACCATTTCTCAATTGTTAATCAAACCACAAAAGTTCTATTTTAAAAAGCATAATATAAACATTCAGTTTAAAGAAATATTTCTAAAGAATGAATCACTCACAAAAATTTCACAAGAGGAGACAAGCGTACAAGTAAAATAGCTTAGAAAGAATTAGATACTGAATTTACACCACAGATACAATACGAAGATGCTCAAAGACATAGGACAACAAGCAAACATAGCCTGAAATTAAAGCAATAACAGCAAGGTTTTAAAGCACAAATGCATACATCCGACACAAGCAAATTCTCTTGTAAAAATGTCTGAACATCCATAAGATCACATTTTTGCATTGAAAAAGGCGTTCCTTGTAACGCCGAAACACAAGTTTGCAGCATTCCTGCACATTTGTGCTTTAAAACCTTGTTGTTATTGCTTTTATTTTATGCACAAAGGTATTTATTTCATAACCTGAACTACTGTAAAAGACCTATACAAATATTATTTGCTTAAAAATTAAAGAGAGCAGGTTAAAACTGAATTGCATATTTGTTATTTCTGTAATTAAAAAACATTACTTGGTAATAGTAATAACAAATTAAATCTATGAGTATTGCCTTAGTTATGGTTAAAAAGCAGAAAATAAAATTGGCTTCGTACTTCTTAATCAATATGGAGGATGATGAACAATAAATTACATAAAACTGAAATCGCAAGACCAATATAATAAATTAACACCATAAAGTTATCTCATGGTCATGACATATAACAGAAAAAGCCTTTGTGGCTTAAAAGTCATCTTTCTGCGATTGAAAGTAGTACAAAAATTGCTGCTTGCTTCATTCCATCAATAAATGTGCGCTTCTAAAAAAATGGAAAAAAAAATCATTTTAATATTATTACAATATTGCAATAAAATCATACCAAAGCTTTCTGACAATCAATTAAACTAAAGTATAACTAAAGTAAGTCTTTTCCATACTTCTTTTTTGCTAAATTGAAAATAGCAAAAAAATGCAGCTCAGTTCACTCTATCATTCCACTTAAAATGTTGAAATCTAGAAAAAAGAATAATAATATTTTAATAATATTACAAAATCATGGGTCTGATCAGAGAAAATTTGGGTCATTAATGGACCCTTCACAAGTATCCGATTACAGATTTTGTTTGTAGTAGCTTTGAAAAAAATTAGCATACTAAAATTACAACAATATCAGAAGAATAATGCGGATGCTTTAAAAATTAAAGAGTGTAGTGTGCGTGTATACCTGATCAGCGCCGGACTGGCTATGTGGGAATTGGGGAAATGCCAGAAGGGCCGGTCCTTTCCTGGGCCAAAACGGGCCGGCCCATATAAACCAGATTTTTTTTTAATCAAAAAAAGAAGTAATTTCCGTAAAACTAACAAATAGAAGGCCGCAAGGGGCAAAATTTCTAGAGTTCGACTGCAGAAAGGGAGCGGGCCATCTATTTCTAATGTTTGAAGAAAGGGCCGCCATAGAAAAAAACTAGCTGATGAACTTTAACGCGAGTATATCAACAATCTACTGTAGATGTACTTCTGAATGAACAACAGTTTAGGTCAATTGTCTGTCAGATGCTTATCATTAGAAGGGTTCGTAGCCATCATGTGCGTGGTTCTCTTTTGCGCCTAGTTAGCAAAAAGGATACGAAATCTTGTGCCATCTCTTGCCACCTGCTAGCACCGGGTGTAATGAATGTAATACAAGACGTTCGTCAGGGAAGACAGTTCTTCATCGTTCAGACGCCCTTCTTGAGGCTGTCATGGGGCACTTGACAACATATTTGCATTTTTAATTTTTTTTAATAAAAGTATTATTATGAAAATCCCTTCAAAATGGGGACAAAAACGTAGGCCTTTGGAATACGCTTTAAATAAGTAAGAAGTTAAAGTACAGCAGGGTTTAAAATTTTATACTGAATACTAAGATTAAATTTTTGGAGATATCAATTTGAAAAATTGCCGATCCTCTAAACGTACCAAAAGATAACCTACAATACAATTCCGTTTTTTTCTATTTCTTTTTAAATTTCAAAATATTTTTCGGTTTTATCCCCCACATCTCATTGCTCCTATATCATCAAGGGTCTTCTAAAACTGCTTGCTTGGAGCTAAAATTTCGAAAACGTATTTTCGAGAGAGTATTTCCGATCTTATTCTCCCTATCATAATCGGAGATGATTAGATTTTCGTTTTTAAGATTTCAATTTCGAAAAAGGTCTCTCCCTGGAACCTCCTCGTTTAGATTCCCAAAGATTGTCTAAATTGCATTTTTAAGAAGATTAATTTGAAAATTTTCCTCGAATGCTCGTCTCCTGAATTTTACCAAAGATCGTCTAAAACTGCATTTTTCGAACTACAATTTAAAAAAAATTTACGGGGGAGGACCGCCTGGACCCCCTTTTCTATACTATTAATTGATGTATAACAGATGCCCTTTACAAATTTCGATTCGGAAAACGTAAGGTGGAGTACCCTCCTCGAATTTCATTTTCCCCCCAACATTTTCGAATATTAGTTTTAAAATACATTTTTAAAACTACAAAATTAGATCTGAGTAATAAATACAGTCGCGATTAAACTTGTATTAAATTGCATTCTGCTACTGCCCTCAGTGTGGTCTCAGTAAATAAATTTCAAAATTGTTTGGGTATAATAATTTGGAGAAGTTTATAATTTTAGTTCACCGGCAGACCTCCCCCCCCCCCCCCCCCACCTGGGCTGCATCTGAAAAAATATGCCAGGGCTGAATTTTCATCCCAGTCCGTCCCTGTACCTGATACATATATAATATTACTCTATTAACTCCTTACATCACAATGAACTTAAATCATCAGACGCTGTAATCAAGTTAGAACTGATCAGTAAGGTGTCGTATTCGTAACCGCAAAGTCTGGGGTTCGATCCTAGCGTCAAAGATACACCATGTTCACTAATGGAGGCTCTGGCACGTTAAATATGGGTCTTGGTCACAAAGTCCTCTCATTCTATATCAATAGCTCTAGGGTTTATGGAACAGCGATTGCTCTGTTCCTGGTTCAGATCAAAAAATTGAACAATCTTAAGGGCCCCATCCAAATCAGTTAAACCATGTGTTGTGGCAGGTAGGGGAGCCCTGGAGTGAAATGAAATGAAATATAATCAAGTTTTATGGGTGCATGTGTTTTATCTATTTTGGTATTGAAAACATAGGCATAAAAAAGACCAATGCAAACTGCAGGCTCCTAACAGATCTTTTTTAATTTCCCGTTCCCAAAAGTCCACTGTTTTCAAAATCCACTATTTCCTTAAAATTTAAGTGCATTTTCAAACTTTTCCAGTACCCTCTTCTTTTATTTCATTTTTTCATTTTTAACTAAAAAAATTACTATTTTGCACACCTATTATGCTAGTTGGAAAATTTTGAATCAAATGAGGACACAATAGTTAGAGTTTGAAACTTTAGCTTAGGTGCAGTCATTTCATTCAGCATCAGGGTTCGAAAATATGATAACTTCCAAAATATCCTTCATTTCGATATTTACCAGACACTTTTAATTAGATAAAACTAAAAATTTTAAATAGCAAATGCGTCCTCTAATCACTGTTGTGTTTGTTTTCTTATATCATTATTATTATAATATAAGAAAATATATAGACTGCATATTAACATGTTCAATGCTGACCTCATGACAATGGTAACCACCTTTAGGCTGAAAAAATTTTTGTTTAACTTACCAATTCCACTCCATTTTTAATGTAGATAAAAGAAAAAAAAATTAAAAAATCGTTTTTTTAAATATTCAACTGTGAAAATTTAAAGTTCTCCCCCAAGAGGACAGACACCTGCTACGTGAACCTGTTGCCTTCCAACGTGTTAATATCTCTTTTATTATTTACATCCATATTTAATGTGCAAATTTAAGTTCTTTAAATGGTATTTTTTTACCGATGATATTTACAATCTTTTGTGAAATGTGACAATTTAATGTTGAAAAAAGAAAACATATTGTAACTTATATTGATATTAGAATAATTGATTATTGATATGTAACATTTATACACATTTTAAAATTTAAATTTTATATTAAATTTTTGTACATTTTAATTCAGTTAGTTAAGTGCTTTACTCCATTTTTCTTTTGTCGGCTACTTTTACACAATTATAAAGTACAAAGCAATAAATGCGACCGTCCCTGTCCTGCAGTCAATCTAGATGTTTGCCAGACTTGGAAAGTAGATTGCTGTCACCCTGAAACTAGCTTCTTATAGTCCCAACAAATGAGAATTCTCTTCTTAACCAGAATTTAAATTTTCAGCTGTTCTGCCATCAATTATGTTTGCTGCACTAAAAAAATATTTCTTTATGCAATAAATCCAAGGAGCTTTGGCGTTTATTTTATATCGGTAACTTCTAAATTTCAGTTTAAATTTCATATACAGTATAACCTCGATTTAACGATTGCCCATGGACTGTGAAAAATTATCGTTAAATCGAGGATATCGTTAAATCGAGAAAGCATACTTATAAGTTAAACTATGGATAATTAAGTGAGCGCTTAAACAAGTATACGTTATTTTGCGTCTTTAAGATAACTGCGCATTTATATTATTTCCAAAGTTATTTCATTGATCTTTGTTTTCTCGTGTTGAGAAAATTTCACCTTTTTCGACCTCATTTTTTTCGACTGATCACTCTCCTCTCAAGGTGCAAAAAAATTTTGTTTGGAATGCTGGAATTTTGAACGCCCGATATCATCGTTAAATCAAGGAAAGCTATCGCTAAATTGAGGAAGTTTTAACATTAAATTCAAGGAGTACGAGTCGGGACCAATGAAATGTATCGTTAAATTGGGGAAATCGTTAAATCGGGTATCGTTAAATCGAAGTTATACTGTATGTTATATTTTCACTGTCACATCACAGCTAGAGATTTTGAAACAAATGCTTAAAATAATTCACGAATTGATTTTGTCACCCGACATTAATTTGCACGCAAGCTCAAAGAACAGAGATAATTTTATACCATCGATTCTTACTAGTGACAATAAGTAAAAACATCAATCAGATCTCATTTCATGTTATTTCTATCCTATATAACTGTATAACTTACGTTTATAGCTGTATAACTTTATAAGCGAAGTTCACCTGTAGGAGCGCGCCCGAAGGGAGGTCCAGGAAGGTCACCGAGACCTCCCAAACATCTTCCTCATTCGGCAAATTCGAACAACGATTCGGCACATTCAGGGATAGAATTGAAATATTTTTTGCAATATGTATATATATATATATGTAAAAAATATATATATATATATATATACATATGTATATATCAGTAGCGAGGCCTCAAGTCATCAAACGATTCGCCGATGACCTGAAGGCAAACCTCATCTTGCACTGGAAGAATTAAAGTTTTTAAAATTTTATTTTCAGATTATTTTTTCGGATCATTTAATATTCCGAATAATTTTACTTTAGTGCTGCCATCTGATGAGTAAACGATAAGGCGTGAACTTAAGGTCATCGCTAAATAAACAGCATCGTTTTTGTGTGTGCGCGCGCAAGTTTTTTCGCTTGTCAGCCATTTCAGCCAATCAGATTCTTTCACAGCTTCCCTTACATATAGTACGACTCATCGGCGATTACCGCGGAAATTTTATGTGCAAAGCATTTTGTTTTTACTGGCAACTCTCAGTTTTAGCGGATCGTGGGGGTTGGATGGGGAGGGGTAAAGATTTTTTTCTCCTGTTCATTCATTCTTTTCTTTTTTTAATTCGGTGCGTCACATTTAAGAAAAAAAAGGGGTTGCAGGAAGAAAAATATTGTTATCTTACGATGGCGCCAATATGAGCCCGACGGGTCGGAACAATATTGTTTGCAACACTAGTTTTGCCATGGGGGAAAAGTTTCCTTTTGTCTTTTGGAACTTCATCGAACTTTCAAAAACGAATATATGTGTGCGTGGTTTAGTTTTTTTACTCTCTCTCTTTTTAGTTTCAATTATAAATGTTTTTCACAAAAAGTAGTGCTCGTTGCCGTTCAAGCTTTGCATTTCAGCAAGCTTGAACTTTTCAAATTGAAAAAGAAGCATCTGTGTACCAAGATTTTTACAAGGTAAGTTGAATTTTTTAATTGCTATTTAGTTTTAAAGCTCATGAAAACAACATGAATGATTTTTATCATTTTAAAGTTTTCTTCATTTATTGTGTGGGGAGAATTTCCTGCTGAAACGGAAATAATTTGCATTACTTGATTTATTTATTTTCAAGTAATACTACTGTGCCTAAATAACTACGATTTTAATTTTTATTTTTCATCTAATGCTTACTTTAATCTAAATTGAAAAACTGAACTGTAAAAATTTTCCGGGAATTTTCGAGCATCTTTCTTAGTTTCAAAATTCCCGTTTTTGTTACGATGACAATGAAGTTTTCTTTTCGGCAGCCCAAAATTTTCAGAAATTTCTGATCACAAACACCCCTGAGCGAAACATATAGTCCGGTATATTTCTTTAGGGACCTGAGAGTTAGCGATGACTGACGTATATATATATATATGTATATATATATATATATATATATATATATATATATATATATATATATATATATATATATATATATATATCAGTAGCGAGGCCTCAAGTCATCGAACGATTCGCCGATGACCTGAAGGCAAACCTCGTTTTGCACTGAAAGAATTAAAGTTTTTAAAATTTTATTTTCAGATTATTTTTTCGGATCATTTAATATTCCAAATAATTTTATTTTAGTGGTGCCATCTGTTGAGTAAACGATTAGGCGTGACCCTCACTCATCGCTAAAGATAACCGCATCTGTTTTGTGTGTGCGCGCGCAACTTTTTTCGCTTGTCAGCCATTTCAGCCAATCAGATACTTTCACAGCTTCCCTTAGATGTAAAACGAGTCATCGGCGATGATCCGTGGAAATTTTATGTGCAGAGCATTTTGTTTTTTGGCAACTCTCAGTTTTGGCGGATCGTGGGGGTTGGAGGGGAGGGTTAGAGATTTTTTTCTCCTGTTTCGTTCATTCTTTTTTTTTTCAATTCGGTGCGTCACATTTTTCAAAAAAAAAGGGGTTGCGGTTATCTTACGATGGCGCCAATATGAGCCCGACGGATCGAAAACAATATTGTTTGCAACTACAGTAGTTTTGCATGGGGGAAAATACTGTTACCTTTTGTGTTTTGGAACTTCATCGAACTTTCAAAAACGAATATATGTGTGCGTGGTTTTGTTTTTTTACTCTCTCTTTTTAGTTTCAATTATAAATGTTTTTCATAAAAAGTAGTGCTCGTTGCCGTTCGAGCTTTGCATTTCAGCAAGCTTGAACTTTTCAAATTGAAAAAGAAGCATCTGTGAACCAAGATTTTTACAAGGTAAGTAAAATTTTTTGAAGACGTGATGAAATGTTCTGAAAGTATGAGGAGCTTACCCCTCCCTCCCCCTCACACACACATTCGTAAAAATCTGTAGCAATATATCATTTTTTTTAAACACATTGCAATATTGTTATTCTTCAGCAATGAAAAAAAGAACCAAATAATGGACATCGGAAACAACAGTTCAAAATTTTCGAAAACTGAGAAATTAAAGTTCCGGTATATTTCTTTAGGAACCTGAAAGTTAGCGATGACTGATGCTTGAAGTCACGCCTCGCTACTGGTATATATATATATATATATATATATATATATATATCAGGCACGTGCCGTCAATTAATGCCTAGGGTAGGCAGATGCGAAGATTTGTGGAATAATATAGATCTTTAAAAACGCATAAAATGTAAAAAGTAGTAAAAAAATATGAATATGAAAGATGTTTACTTACAATACAAATAAAATACATATATGCAGGAATATTCGCCTGCATATATGTATATAATTTATATATCTCATTTCCATATTGGATACAGTTTCAACTTAATCCTACGAAAAAGCGGGATATAAAAAAAAAACCTAAAACAGTTGAAAATTACTGCATTTGATAAAAAAGAAAACACGACAATGGAGTAGCAAATTGTAAGCATTCAACAGTACTGTACAAAAGACGATATCAAGACGTCTAGACCGTAGAAACGCCACCGACTCTACAGGCACAGTTCTGCACATGACGCAGTCAAGTTTCGGCGGAGAACAGAAGAAACCGCAAAGGCACTTTTCGGACAGCCTTTCGTCGCCGCTTTTTGAACATTAGGGGAGAAAAGTGCCGGGCACGTGCACTTCCTAATACTACGCACAGTATAGATACAGTGGTTGAAAAGCAGCGGTAGTCGGTGCTTTTTAAGGAAGAAAAATGAACATTTCCGGGTTTTTTTCTGCTCTATTCGCTGTTTAATGCCTTAATATTTCCAAATCAGCGCATTACATGTCATTTAATGAAGTTAAAAAATTGGTATGTATTCTTCATGGGTAGGCACTGCCTACCCAGACGGCACGTCTCTGATATATATATATATATATATATATATATATATATATATATATATAGTGTGCGCGCAGCTGCAATCTTTCTTTGTTTTGTTATACATTCGTTATCTTTGAAAATGAGAAGACCCGATTAATAAAAATATATCTCATTCTTTAATTGACGTTATTTACCATAAACCAAACCGTTTCTTTTCCTTAGCGTCTTTCGGTGAATTCCATAGTGTGTGTAGCATGACCCCAGACAAGATGGATAGTGAAAATGCTGCAATATGCATAAATGTAGCACTTTGAAAGCGAAGAACTCTAATATTATGTGCGGCGACTTCAGTTTTGTTTTTTGCTTTATAAGTAGATTTTCTCATTTCTCGTGCTGAAAAATATTATCTGCTTATTAGTTTTATTTATTTAGTTCCATTCCTTGACTTTCCTCACTATGAAAGAATCGATCGTCGAACTAGTTCAATATTGTTTTTCGTTTTAATTATAGTACTGAAGTACATTTATCTGCTTTACTTAATTTATTGATTTTGCTTACAACGAAGAAAATTCATAAACGATATAAGTTGAGTGTTTAATTTGTGAAAGTAGTTTTGATGATGATTATAAACGGAAACACGAGGAACTTTGTCACGGTGGAAAACATATCTTTGTGAAACTTGCTGGAGCTCCAAAAAATCCATTTGATGCTGCAAGAAAGAAAATAAAGACTGCTTCCAGCAGCGAATTGTCGCCATTAACGTTTAGTTTTAATTTGATCTTTTTTTCTTTCTCTTTTAATTTGTTTTAATACGATTTTTTTTACACACTGATTTAAATCAATGCCATAGACTCCCACACTTGAGAGCCTGTCGCAATACATTTTGGGAGCCCCTTGTTTAACGTGAACTTTTTCATGTGCAGTTTAAATTAATTTCCGGGGTCTTATATCACAGTTGCGACATGTGTGACTATGTAAATCCACCACCAACCTTAATAATTAGAAACAAATGAAGTTCTTTGTTAAAGGTCATCATGCCTTTGGAAAAAATCTGGTATGGACCCCACACTACTTCCTTTTAAATGTAATTTCTTAGTAGTTGCCTTAAGTGTTAAAAAAAGTGCTTGGAGTGAGCAAGGTAACAATTCAAATATTTACTCCCCTAATCTGCCACGAAACAATGCAAAAAATGTTTTACAATGGCTAATTTTCTAAATATTGCTGATTTTAATATCATTCAGTGAATTTTTCGCAAAATATCGCCAATAGCGCCAAGTTGAACCCAAATTCAAAAAATAATTTTTTCGCCAAATTTGTCGCCAACTTGGCGATATGTCGCCAAGTTGGCATCAAACACTTGGCGACCAAAAGCTTGGCGACATATCGCCAAGTGGTCGAGCGAATTCATATCACTTGAGTCTGCATTGAAATTAACACTGATTTACCCCAAAAAAGGGGTAAAACAACTCCTTGGGAACATTCGAATGCAACCTCAAGGGGAGGTGCACAACTAGACAATCCTCAGAGCTAGAAACTTCTACGACATATAGTTTTTGAGTTATGCGACACACATACATCCGCACATACGTACATACAGACGTCACGAGAAAACTCGTCGTAATTAACTCGGGGTGGTTGAAAAGGATTTTGCGGCTGCTTATATGTTGGTAGGTACATATGCACGTGCTGACAGGTCGAAAAAACTACTGTACATTAATTCGGGGGTGAACAAAATCAAAATTTAGACTCAAATTTCAGTGATTTTTTTTTTTTTTCGCGATCACAACATATCCTTTACTACGTAAAAGGAAGTAAAAAATGTGTAAAAATTTTAGCCATAAATTAATTTCAATCTTTGTTCAAATTATTTTTCAGACATCGTGCTTTTTTCTTAGAATTCAATAAAATTAGTTTTCATCATTTTCAATAAATTATACATGTAATATATGAAGAAATTGTGTTGAAAAAAAAATCCCGTTATAATTTCGTTGATTCGCCATTAAAAAATAGGCTACAAATAGTGTATTTTCGGTGTAATTGTGTGTGTAACTTAACCTTTTTCGGCTAGCAACGCCTGTCACTGAGTGCCTGAGTTCACTCAATAATTTGCTCTTTCAAGCCTCAGAACGTCCACAGTTCTGCTTTACCAAAGTATTGTTATTAGTTGTTTTCAGCATTTACAAATCCCATTTCGGAAAACAGTAAAAATATCAATAAGACACTAAGGTTTGTGTATACATACTCGTATTTTTTCATTCGGCAAAATTGAGAATCTTCCCCCTTCCAAAAATTTAAGCTCGGGGCGCCCCTGTTCACCTGAGACTTCGAATAATGAGGCAAAAATTCCCAGGTGGAAATGAAGAAAAAAATAGGATAAACCATACGCGGAAACACAGCTCTACACAAACTAGAAGCGATTGAAATACGAAATCAAAATTCACGAATCACACTGATCACGCTTCGCCCACGGCTTCGCCAAAAACCTGTAAACAAATCAGTATTGCCAATTTTTATTTAATAAGTTCTGTATTGCCATACTTCATAGTAATATCTTATAAATTCCTTATCATTTTGTTATACTCATTTCCAAGTGAGAGTTCTGGAAAGAGCAGATTTATATTTTTTATATATATATATATTTGGTAAACTGGAAGAATTGAAAGTGAAGAAATATATTTCTGCAATACACTCAATAGCGTTCTTCATAGGCTGAGAGGTCAAAAGTACTTGTTTTGGCAGCTGCTTGAGAGCAGCAAAGCAGGTAGCAGGTTCTGTTTAGGCAGGGATTCAAGTGAAACACCATTGCAATCGCTTCGAATTGCAATCGCTACTGGAAGTGAATTACATTATCATCAACTTAACTTGGCACTGACGTCACCACGGGAGGAGCCAATAAGAGCTCACAAGCAGTCAGTGATCTCCTCTTATTCGCCAAGTTGGCTGCGACGTTTTATCTAGCTCGTTTTTCATAGGCAAACGTCATGCTGACATCACGATGTTTTTTTTTCAAGAAACGTTCTAATGTAATTCATTTCCAGTAGCGATTGTTCAATTCTGTAAAAATGCACGAGCAGTGCCGTATTTACGTATGGGCTGTTCGCAACGCCAATGAACCTTAGGGGCACTGAAGCCAATGTCTGTGGTAGCGATTGCAATTTGCGATCGCCTCAAAGCGATTGCAATGGTGTTTCACTTGAATTCCTGCTTAAGGCATGAATTCAAGTAAAACACGGACGATCACAACTGACCAATGCAATCGCAAATTCCTAAATTTGGATTCAAGTGAAACGTTACAATCGCTACGAGATGCGATTCTCTCGTTTTTTGACTTCTAATAGCGATTGCAATTTTGATCTATTGCGATCGCCTTAAAGCGATTGCCATGGTGTTTCACTTGAATTCGGCCCTAAGGCAGGAATTCAAGTAAAACACAGACGATCACAACTCACCATTGCAATCGCAAATTCCCAAATTTGGCTTCAAGTGAAACGTTACAATTGCTACGAGATGCGATTGTAATGTAATTCGACTTTCAGTAGCGATTGCAATTTTGGTCAATTGCGATCGCCTCGAAGCGATTGCAATGATGTTTCACTTGAATTCCTGCCTATGTGAGGTAAAACAAACGCATCCTGTTTTGTTTTTATTGTTTCTAAGCGTAATTAATTTGTGATATATTTGATAGCATATGGATGATTTTTTTTTTGTTCTTTATTCTTTTGAAATGAACAAGCTTTACAAACTACCTATGTTTTCACGAAAACTAACTTGTTTTGACACACAAAACATACACGCGGAATGCACTGTTTTACTGATTTAAGGATTTTTTTTTAAACCCGCAAGGTAGCGTATTCGAACTCTGGAGGTTCGAATACCCAGAGCGGCTGGATTTTGGGAGTGGCCCCCAGAAGGGAGAAGGGTTCGGATCCGCCCTCCCCCCCCCCCCCCATTCCCAAAAGACCATCACAATGATTACTTTTTTTTTTTTTTTTTTTTTGAGGTGTTTTGTTAATGCTTTGTGAAGTGCACTGAAAAAAGTACTTTTTTTTTTTTTTTTTTTTTTTCAGAGCACTTCACTTTGCATGAACAAAACTCCTCCAAAAAAAAGCAATCAATAAAAACGGTTCTTTAATATTCCAATTAATCGGTAGTTTTTCTCCTATCGAATCTCTCAATTCAGAGTACAAGAACTTCCATACAAGTTGAGTAACTCTACAGATTTTCTGTACATCTTTAAATTAAAGAAGAAATTTTGCTGAAACCTGCAAAATCTCGGAATATTTCTAGCATAATATCATATTCGTTTTATTTTGAGCCGAAAAATCACGGGAAATTTAGATCTTACATTCATAGAAAATTTGCGAAATTTGAAGCCCCTAAACAAGCCAAAAATTACCTTTTTAAAAACTTCATTTTGATAAAATTTCTTAAAGGCTGGCCTAAAATTATATTTAAAAAAAAAAGGGAGGGAACTAAATTTTTCCCCTTTCCAAAAATATCCCCTTTCTTTTTAAAACGTCGTTAAATCTAAACTTGAAATTTTTCTCTGGAGGACCCTCCCTTCTTCACCCTCTCATTCCCCAAACTATGACTAAATATTCTTTAATTTTAAAGGACTATGCAACAATTGTAATTTTTCAGATTTTAATTTATATTTTTGATGATCCCTTTATGTCTCTTCTTTATAGATATAGCTATGTACATTGTACACCCTCAAAATTTAACATTCTTTAAAAATTGGAGTTTTGTTCGGAAAATTCAAAATGCCTTAATCCCTTTTGGCAAAAATTTCTGTTCGGCACCCCGAATGCTGTCTAAAATTTTTTCGTGCGACCTCCGCCGTTTCTGAGCATGCGCCAAGTCTTTTCGGATTTTCTCGAAATAGGGGGGAAAAGCAACGAGGAAGTAGTAAGCGAACAAATGCTGAAGTCATCGGGAAGTGCGCATCCTAAACTTATCTCCCCCTTTTCAGATGGAAGCGTCCGTGGCTGCCAGGCGCACAAAACGCAAACAGACAGTAGCACCAGCACCATGACTTACACACACGATGGAATTCAATAGCTTTAATTTCAATAAAAAAAGTCTGCTGAATAATATCTATTAATACAATATAGCTAATTTATTTCTTTTAAAGCAATGCAGTTTCTATTTTATTTTATTTTATTTATTTATTTTAAACTTAGGAAATATATTTTTAAAGATTCTTATTTTTATATTTTTGAAGTATGTACCTTTAGCAATATTATGATTATGAAATATCTCTTAAATGAATATCAATTTTTATTATTTCTTTTAATAACTTATAAACATTACAGTAATGAGAGAAATGTAGAGGTCTGTCGGTTTCAAAAATCCAGGGTGGATTTATATCCAAATACGCTTCTGAAGATGTGTATTATATTTCCTTATCATTTGAAGGGTCAGGGGGAAAAACCACGTTAGTCCACTTTTTGTTGAATTTAAACTGATGCTACCACCTGTTAGAAAAATAAGTGTAATTTCGTTTAGTATATGCAATATTCGTGAAAAAACACTGTAGTGCATGTATTATTGTCATTTTAGAACAAGTATACTGGGGAAGTTTATGAGTTCGTAAAGTTTAAATTTCGTTTTTCTCAAAATGAATCAAATGTGACTACCGTGGTTTTTCCCCCTGACCCTTCATTTTATTCCTGTTATTAAGTAGATTACAATGTTATTCTGAAAAACAATCTATTTCTAATGTGACATTTGAAATTTATTTTTTAATTGTTCATTGATTTATATACATCCCTCAAGTTACAAATAAATGCATTTTGGAAAAAGCTTTACTTATTCAGCACTCTTTTAGTATAAAAATGAAGCAACTAACTTTTTGAATTTAAATATCCAATAACAAGTAGCTGCTAAACACTTAAAATTTCTTTTTCACAGAAAAATTTGTAAAGAGCTTTATATCAATAAGAATAGTAAAATCATTTAGTAAGTCACTTTTACAATGAGCCACACAAATATTTGTTTTATTCATTAAAAGGAGAATTAGAAATTTCTTGTGCCAGTACAAAAAGATAATTATTTGTTAATTTTAAATGTAGTTTGATAAAAATTACATAAAGAAAACACAGCTGTTAAAATACAAAAATAATATATTTATTTATTTTATAATAATACATTTTATATTTACAAAAGATGATAAAATTTCAAAACACTTGAAAAGAAAAATGCACAAAACGAACAACATCACCAAAATTTCAAGGAGCTTGAAATGATTTAAATTACTTTACATGTCATAGGAGTAACCAAGAAAATGTTCACATTGAGTAAAAAAAATGAAATATACGAGTAATTTTTGATGATAAAACATTTACAGTTATTTTGGAACATGAATGTTGGACATTTTCATTAATTACAATTAGGATTGGTGAGGCAAAATACAAAAAGCTCTTTACTTCGAATCATTTTCCTATAACAGTTGAATTTATAATACTATAGAACAATAGGACATTTAGAACACAGTATTGATGCTTTTCCCCTATTCTTTAAGAAATTTTTCTTGCCATTATAAACTGGAATCGCAATTAAAAATTATGTATCGATTTTCACACAGGGTAATCGGAAAATGAGCGGCTAAATTTTGAACTAGAGGGGACGAATAAAAAAGCATTCTTCGTATAATACATGTCCAGATATGCCATGTGAAAATGATAGAGGATGCTGTGTAAGGCATTCAAGACTAGAAAGCAATGTGGACAGGCGCGGATCCAGAGGGGGGGTCATGCCCCCCCCCCTTACCGACAAAATATAGCAAAAAATTACATTTTTGGTACTTATACTACGAAAAAATTGTCAAAACCCCCCATTTTTGCCCAGAAATTGCACTTTAATCCCCTCTTTCCGAAAATGACCCCCTCCTTAGCCAAAATCTGGATCCGCCCTTGAATGTGGGAAGCTGTAAGCTGCTGTGATTTAGACAGCATGTACTGCTGTAATAGTGCTGGAGCTTTTGGCAGTGACATGAAGCTTATATTACACCAATAGGCACTTTATAGAAACATAGCAGCTGAGAGCTTCATGCATTATCTCTTGCAGCATAGTACCTAAGGGCTCTTGCAACATAAAATCCAACAAACCATGGAGCATTATTTCCATATTTGTATTGCTTTACAGAGTCCTCTACCATATTCATATGGCATATTCAGACACACGTTTATAACTGAAATTGTTTTTATCTTCAAAACCTCTAACATCCTTCAAACATTAGCCATATATTTTTCTGATTATCCAGAATGTATATTTAACTATATACAAAAAGACTACTTTTGTATGCGTATGTCCGGGGTAAACTTCAAAACTACTGAACCGATTTTAACCATTTTTTCACCGTAGATAGCTGCAGTAACAGGGAGCAGGATAAGCAATAATTTATTTCTAAAAAGCTTAGTTTAAAAAAGTTATTTCGGAAAATAGTAAATTTCATATAGTTTCCCCATTAAATGATTAAATTTTCAGTCCATTGTTGCAAAAATTTGTTGCCTGGTAACAACAATATTAATGGTGATCATAATGAAAATGTGAACCAAGGCTTCTCTGGAGTAAGTATGAAATTTATTGCTTTCTTAGGATTTTTAGATTCATCTGTGCCACTAATCGCTAACGAGACTAAATAAAAAAATAATTGATTTTGGCAACAGTTAGAGAACAGGAAATGTTTATAGTCAAAAAATTTCTAAGTTAGGTACATAAGATGTTTTCACCAATGTAGTCACAAGGATATAAACTAATGATGGGACTTATTTTACGTGTAATGTTTGGAAATACTTGACTCCAGTGCGATTGATTTTACAGGGTGCGACAGAGAAACTTGCTGATTTTAATTGGATGCTAATTAGCAAGGAGTGGTCAGAAAGGAGTGGGAAGAGTCTCATTTTAAAGAGAGGGTCCTGAAGTTTTGTTATCTCATAGTTTAGTTGTTGCCATGCGTTGGACAAACTCGGCTCAAAATTCAGCCTGTTGTTCCTATTCCTGGCTGGGAATTGACTGTTTTGTGGGTAAAAACATTCAGGGAAAGTGAGAGTGTGGCAAACAGAGGCCCAGGAGGTCAACAGATTTCCAGAACCCTAGAAAACGTCGAAAAAGTGAGGGAGTAGTTTTTGCGCTTTCCCAGGCGTTCGGCGCGTAAACACGCTGCTGCTTTGGGGATTTTTGATTGGACACTGAGACGAATTCTTCACAACGAACTCCTAACTTGCTGTGGTTCACCAGTTGAGTGATAACGTCTCCTTGAAGGGTGACGTACCGTGGTCGGCCCGCTCTTCCGATTTGACACTCTGTGACTATTTTTTATGGGGGTACCTCAAATCGATCGTTTACAACGACAAGCCCCGGTCCCTGCAACGCCTGGAGAACAACATCCGGCTTGCTATCACCAACATCCCATCAGTCGATAAGCTCGAAAGAGTGCAACAAATCTAGGGTACATGAGTGCATCATTAACAGGGGCCGTCATTCTTCCCGATGTAGTTTTTAAATCCAACTAATATAAAAATTCAGAATGGGTACTATATCTTATAAAAAGTAGTAAACTGATACATGATGTACTTTTCCCTTAGTTGACTTTTCAAGTCTGCAAGTTTCTCCGCCGCACCCTGTACCAAGCTTATAACATTTCTGATTTACCTAACCATTATTTGTAGCTTGCATTTGTATTTAAGGTGTGTAATACAGTAATTTTTTGTCCAGTCAGAAAAAATTGCCATTGTTCACAGACGTAGCCATTGTGTGTATAGATATGCACTTTAATGTTGAAAAATTCATGAACGAGTGTCACTAAAACACCATACCCGGCCGAAACCCGGGCAGGGCCGGGTACCCGGCTAGTATAAACATATACAGGGTGTCCGCGCATATGGAAAGTCATGGAAAGTCAGGGAAAGTCATGGATTTCAAATATGATTGAACTTGGTCATGGAAAGTCATGGATTTCAGTGAAAAATGTCCAAAAGTCATGGAAACTGACTGTTTATCATGGATTTTAGCGCTCCGGACCGATTGAAATTTTTTCCGCGATCTCGGAAGAACGAAAACACTTCCGCCGTCATTCTACTTCGTTATTGGGTGTAATCTGATTTGTCAATGATAATGGGATAAACCCATTTCTTATAATTAACAGCAGAGTTAATGATACTAAAGGATGACTAAGTTCATTTTAAAAAAACAAAACTTATCTTTATTTTCCCATAAACATCAACGAAGTTTTGAAGCGATGACCAACGATCAATTTAGCTAGTAAAACATTTAATTATGACCTAACATCCGGGAAAATATCACCGGTAAACTTTAAAGTTGATTTTGAAACATTATAAAAACGAGCACTGCTCCGAAAAAGTAAAAGAGTTTACCCCTTTCCAGCGGGGAAACAAACTCAAAAATGCGACACACGCAATGTGGCCGATCGAAAAAGCAAGTGAAGATCGAAAGTCGAATCTTCAATTTTATACCCTGCTACATTTGCATATGGAAACGACGTAAAACACGTGACACACAGCAACGCCCTACACACGTGTCATCACCGATTGGTTCTGCTGGCACATGACGAGACAACACCGCTGATGCGTCATGAACTAGCCCCGCCTACTACACGTGCACGGGAATCCCAGTTCCGAACGATGCACTCAAGTCAGTTGACAATAGGAGTTACATAAGCAATGTTTGATACAAGTTTAGTTCTTTAAACGAAACAAGATAAAAATTAAGGTAAGGAGTGAGATTAACTTATGCATTTGTCTAACAGTCAATTACAATTTCCAACAAGTTGCATTGTGTTGACCAATCAGATGGTTGTGTTGACCAATCAGACTCAACGTTAAAACCGTGAGCGGCGAATTTTGTGTAACTGCGCATGTGCGCAGACTCCGTCATCTGATAAAATATGACCTTGAACGACATAAAGATAGACTCGATGGGCAGATTTGCCTTTTACATTTGGTCTCCTCCCCCGCCCCCTACCCGCTTCATTTGATTCCTTTTTCTTTTAAAACTTGTTTGAATCTTTTTCTTTCGAGGAGTTTTATGCAAAAGAAAAACAAATTAAAAAACGATGTTGAATTTTAAAGAATCGTGTAGGTAGGGGGAGGGGCAGGAAATCAACGAGTTCCGTTTTGAAGTCAGATTTCGCCTCACTCATATCAGGATCTAAACTTACAGTAAAATTTATGGACAGACAATTCATTGCTACATGAAAGTACGTTTGACGACAAGCACAGTGGGGAGAGGGGTGTCGGTAGGAAAAGATCGTTTTTTGACCTCAAAAGCGAACGGACTTCTGTTGCTGTGAAACGCAGTCGCCATGTTTGGTCATTTGCTTTGCAAGATAGAGTATTAAGTGCATAATTTTCCAAAAACAAAGCAGAGTTCGTGTTTTTTTTTTTTTTTTAGTCATGGAAAATAGTTCGCAAAAATCATGGAAAGTCAGGGAAAGTCATGGAATTGAAAAGTCCAGGTTGTGCGGATACCCTGCATATATTATATCAAGCTGAGATATAGTTTTTGAATTTTAAGAGGTTGTGATCAGAACGGGGAGAGGGCCAATGTTATAAGTGTAATATTAAGGCTCAATAGGTTGGTCTAAGGTGAATGTTTCAAAATATAAATCCCAAAAATAAAGTTTTAAGCTGTCTTGGTAGTTACAGGGGGCGGGATATATACTTGATACATACATATGTTTTAAAAATTGGCTATAATGGGTAAATGTACAAAAGAACAAAACATTTCTCTACTTCTTCAAAATATTAGTTACATGGTATAAATGAACGTTTCTTTTTTATGTTCAGAAAAATACTAAAAAGGAATGCTATAAAATCTAAAAGTCAACATGTAGTTAAAAAATTGCAGAAGTTACAAGTATCTTCAACATATCATGCTTTTTCTATACAATGAAGCCAAATAAACTAAAACTAGCACTTAAGGGGTTTAATCATCATCATTTTTTCCCAGAATACAACTTTGAATCTGAAGGGGCAAGAAATAAAATTTAAAAAAAAAGTAAAAACAATTTTTATACAATATTCCCTCAAAGACTACCAGCTTTAAGTTTTTTTTTTTTTTTTTAATATGACTTCTTTTAAAAGTCCTAACCACAGAAATTGTATAGGACTACTTATTACTTAAACTTTAGAACCAGAAAAATCCTAGCAAATCACTTGTATGTGAAAAAAAAAGGCTTTGAAATTACATTATTCACCAATCAATCTTTTTATTAGTTTATCAGCACCTCCGCACTAGCTATCGACTTATAAAAATAATTTATGCAAAAAAAATGTAAAAGCAGTATTTAAATATTTTCTTTTTATTTCCAGCTGTCTTCTGCACTTAATAGTTCAGGAAGATATGAGGAAGAATTTACATGGGCTGCAAAAAAGTATATTGTACAAACCTATACTTTTTAGCCGCATGATTTCAGAACAAATTTTCCATTTTCATTGCACACTTGAAAGCCAAGTTCTTGGATTAGTGCAGAATCTACCAAGTCCCCAGACACAGACATTCCAGCTAAAATAGCTTGATTTTCTTGATTATTTTCTAAAATATTTCTAATGGCTAAAATACACCATTGCATAATAACTTTATGAGTAAAGGAAAAAAATAAAAACAAACTTGAATATTTAATAATAAGTTGAATATCCCACATTTAAGTACCATATACACATGAAGGATACAGGAGAAAAAAGCTTATCTATTGGATCTTTTTTAAGTATGAATAATGATGCCATCTAGTGGTTACTGAAGTATTCTTTTCGAAAATATTATTCATCTCTTTTGTACTAAACCCACTTAAGTTAACTGAAATATTTGTTTGAAAATGACAGAAGGGGGGATCCTGTCCGTCAAACATTCCGACGTTCTTTTCTCAAAATTAGCTTTTTTTGCTGATAGGGCTTTTCTCCTGTAACCTTTATATTGTATTGTTGTTGTGAGTTAACAACCACTTGAGCTCAGGGTGCTGGATCAGAGGCTGTTTGTCTCTTGACTCAGATCAAAAGTTTTCAATTGAGCGGTGAATTAACTGACTTAGTTTTAATTAAACTAATTTAGTTCAGATTAATTTCAACCCCATTTAAGTTCAATTGCAAATAATGAGAACAGCCAAAATAAGATTAATTTTGGTCATTTTGATTTATTCCAAATTAAAAAACTCGCAGTGATTTTCATTAGATTGACTTTAATCAGACTAAATTTAATGAAAGTGGTAGAAATGTAAATTGATTTTCAAATAACCAAGGTAGTCAGTGATCTAGTCTCTACATTCAATGGTTTTACATCAAGGTCCTGAGTTAAAGCCCCAGCTGGGATATGGATGCTATTCATTGACCTAGCACTTTTTTGATCATGGGGTTGCCACTGGTAGACCACCAACCAGTGGTTGATTCCACTTAAAATTATAGGTCACCTCACAATCCAAGGATATTCTTCATGTCTTGGCAGCTAAACAAATATATGCATACAAAATTGTCAGTTATTTGAGTTACAACCAAAATACCTAAGAAGGAGATTACAGATAGGTCAGAGTAAATTCCGAATTGAGAGGCTTAATTAAAATACTTAATACACAAGCATACATTTACAACCACTCAGGGATGAAAAATAATGCATGTGTAAGAACAATCACTTATACATTTATAAAAACATTATGCTAATGAGTAAATGAATCAAAAAAAAAATGTTTTTATTCATTTCTTTATTAATTTAAGGGGAAATATTTTCAATTATTAAATCAACAGATTTCATTCAGAAATATTTTAATTCACTGGAGTTCATTTTTTCATTTTTATTTTAAGGTACAAATTTACTGCTAAACAGGGAAAATAACAAAAAAAAATATTTTCTCGTTTAAAAAATTTTTCAATTTATTCAATTTGAAAAAGATAATTCCTTTTGACCATTTCACTTTGCTCACCATTCCCCTTCAGCTTTATAACATTTGTTATTTCATATTAGTTTTTCACTTCAACCGCCCAAAAACCCAATTCAGAACCATAAAAATTCTGGGAAAATTTTTACAAATAAATACATCTAAAGTGTTTTTACAGTCATGTGGCAATTTCTTTAATTTTTAATGATGCTATGAAACTAAAGTTACGCTTCATTCACTAGTCAGTCTACCTTATATTATTAAATTTTTTTTAAAAAACATTATTTTTAAAATTGAAAGGATACATGGATTCCTCATGTCTAAGTTGCAGCAATCAAGCAACAATGGTATTCCATCTAACTTTCTAACCTAAAACAGACAGGTAAAAAATTTCACATACAAATATAATTAAAAAACAGAAGCAAAACAATAATAACAGTAACTAATAAAAATATTTTTGAAAAGAAAAAAAACCTTCAAAACTTCAGCTGCAAATTGCTCTAAAAAGTAAAAAATAATTCTTTGAACACCATCGATACCACTTTTTGCCAGACTTGAAAACAATGTTAAAAGCTAGCTCAGGGGCGGCTCCTCACTATGGGCCGGGCCCACCCAGAAAATTTGAAGGAAAATAAATACATAATTTAAACATATCGTTTTGTATTTCTGTTCAAAAAACTAAATAAAATAAAAAAAAAAAACTTAGTGCACAAAACATATTTTAGACCTACAGCCCCCCCCCCCCTGCACATCGCTAACACAGCACAAGAAAGATTTCAAATTCCATCAATTTTAGCGCTTCGCACGGCTTTTAGAACGAGCTTGAGGGCCAGCCGCCAGTAGGCCCGCGGCCATCTCCGCTTTTAGCCAATCGCAATGGCTGGATTAAGAAGAGCGATTAGCGATGACACCCCATTGTAACATTCGACCTGTGGCCCATCTTCCCTGGCCCCAGATTTCCCTTTGTCCCTAACCAAAGCGGTGGAGAGGGAAGTCTCCTACTGTGTATAGAGGCAGAGAATGTCTGGCTTAGGGAGAAAATTCTCCTCTTTTCATTCCGCGCTCCTCGTATTTTTTTGATTGATTTTTATAACACGTCCTCTTTTTGTTTTGGTCTTTCTTTTTTACTTTCAATACCTATTACTAACAGGCATAGAGATTGCTAATTTCATTACCGCCCCCCTCACCTATTTGACAATGCATGCATATTTTATTGGTTAATTTGCGTTTGTTAACAGAGATTCTTATTCTCAAAATTTTTGTGTGAAGACTTTATTTTTGACTTGCAGACCGTTTGCCATTTTCTTGGTATTAGTTTGAATTCAATCTCATAGTGTTGTAAGTATTGTATGATCTCTAGAAACTTTGTCATCCTTCCGGGTGTGACATAAATGCTTGGAGAATTAATAAGTATTCTTAAGCTCCAAATGCTACATTTATTTAGCCGAATCAATGATTACATTTATATCCAGGACCAAAGTCGTCCAAAGAGAGGCCAACACCCTCCCCCTAAAATATCGATGAAGTACCTTTTTGATAATCATCTCTGCAACTATTATCACATTCAAAGGGATTTTAATGACCGAAAAGACACTTTGATGTTGAATAAAAACTTTTGCTACTCCGCAACTTTTCTTAAATCTTATGACACATAACATTAACCTTCTACTACAAATTCACTTAAAGCAGTAACCAGAAAATATAAAACGTTGAAATTGAACGTTCATAAAAATATTGAGTGGATCAACGTCTTACTGTATATAAAAACTATATTCAGCTTAAAAATGTATAAATGAATAATACACTTATTCTTTAAATCATTATTAATTTTACAAATTGCTTCATAATTCATCAACATTTAAAAACTATATTTTGCAATATATTTTTCTGAAGTTTTATAATATATGAAATATTAAATACTGTTTAAAAGCAATGTAGCTAAATTAAAAATTTCTATCAAAGTTTAATAACGGTACCTAATGGTTCTGAAAAACTAGGCGTTCTACAAGATTTTTTGTTTCTAACATATAACATGTTACCATGACTGTCAGTCAAATCACGTATCCGAAAAGAAATTAATTACCAGTTAATCAAATATTTCTGACAAACATTATCAAATTAGTCAGTTATCTGTGTTTTAATTTTAATGTTATTCGAATCGGTAAGTCAAGATCCAGATTATATTGTAAGAAAAATAAGTTTTTTAATATTGTTCTGTACTCTTTGTGTATTTCCTGAAAACAATTTGATTCAGCTCATCACTAGTTTGAGTATACGATCATACATTGGTAAGTGAGTGGAACCATAACTGTTCAAGCCAGTGTATTCCAATTTATTTAAAAGCATACACATACATTAAAATTGAAATATTAATGTAAATATCATGACTATAAAAGTGACATTTTTAAGTTTTAACACCGTTAGGATTTGTTTTTTTATGAACTGAAATTGCAAGATTTGTATCCAAAAAAAAAAAAAAATGAAAGCATGCCAAAATCGAGTCCTTATGAGTTCCTTAATTTGATGATAGAGGCTTTCAAATAGTCATGGTGCAGATTGTCGAAATTTTTCGGGGGTGAGAGGGTGTGTTTTTAGGCAGAAGTGTTCGGTTTCTTTTTGAGTGCAGTCCCGTAATGTTTGAGGAGGTGCGCCGACTTGTGGCGTAACACTTTTGATGTGATGAATATTTTCACTGTCCGAAAATGGCAAAATTATGAGAGCTAGCTTTGCGAAACATTAGTGATGTTTAGGAAGTCTGTCGTCTGTGCAAAATATTGTTATTATTACATTGATCGCCGAAGGCTGGTATAACATTTAAAATATAAAACCTATGTATCAAATCATATGAGATAATTTTGCGATGCAAATTTGTATTGACAGAATTAAATATTATTTTACGTCGCTCAGCATTAGTTTATTAGTTGTTTCCTTCATTTTATTTTTGTAAGCATTACTGGGAAAACATATAATTGCGGGCCCACCCACTCAGTGGCGGATCTAGCCGATCGTTTTGGGGGGGGGGGGGGGGGGCATTCTGAGCTTCCTACGCATACTCATTTGGGAAGCGTTAAGGGTTTTTTTAATTATTATTTTTTTAAGTATCCCCAGTTGAAAAACATATTAAACTAAAAATATTTGAATTCAATGTTTCTAAAAAAGAACTAATAAGCCCAGATTGATTAGGCATCTTCCACTACAACTACAGAGAGGAATCATTTCTTCCTTTGATTAACTGAGATTACCAGCATTTATATCACACTATAAACCAGATAACACAGTTAAATGACTTTTAGTTTGAATGACCTCTAACCATGAACTTGAAAAAACTCAACCCAGTTGTCCTCTCCACCCTGTCAATTCCACCCTCCCACCTCATTATTGTCATAGTCTACCCTCTGCTCTTCTTGACGCTCGGAACGAGCGATTGTGACTTTCTGTGGTTTTCCAAGAAAACCTATTCCCGAAACAACCTCCACTGTCCCCTCTGTTCCTAGAGGACAATGCAAATGTTTCTGAGGCAAGGGAAATTTTTTCTTTGCTTCTAAACAGATCGCTCGACTTCGAAGCTGCAAATTACTGCGTAACTGCAATCTGGGATTCGAGATATCAGTGCGTACCCAGCAGAAATTAGTGTTGAGGGGTGCATAGTGTTCTCGTGAGAAAAGAATCAATGTTTAGAACTACCATTCGATGATTTTTTTTAATAATTATTTACCGCATTTTAAATTTATCTGTTTGAAACAGTCACAAAGAATTTTGTTTAATTAAGTTATAAAATTTACAGAAATGAATATAATTTAAGAATAATAAAGCTACCACAAGATCAAAATTTAGAATTACTAAAACTGTGGAAATCTTTATTGGAAAATTGATAAAATCCTTCACTAATTGAAAATGGTCCAATGTAAAAGGATTAAAGCTGCAAACGTACTGAAATAAAAAAAATTTACACATAACAGATATCACCAAGTTGCACTTATCCTCCCCCTCCTTTTAGTTTTGCAAAATTATTAAGATTTCTTTTGTCACGTACAGACATATTTGCATATAGATTCATAATAAACATTAAGTTTAAAAACTTTTTTGTACCAGTTCCTCTAAAATTTCTGAACATTTTATTGTTGAAAACGTTCTTCTGCAGTACGTGTTATTGCAGGCAAATTGACTAGAATTTAAATTGTTGATGACCTGAAAAATGCCTACGCTGCAATCTTGTAAAGCTTCTATAGCAATTAATTCAATATATTGTGCAAATTGTTTTGTTTCCCTAACGGTCATTCCTCAATACTACAGTTTGCCAAATCTTAAAAAGTAGTTTCTTTCTATATTTCTGATTTATTTTAATTTACGCGATTATAGATATGAGGTTATTCTTATAATTCTGGTTTTCTGTATAGTCACTATTTCTTCACGACGTGTAATTATATTAGAAAAAGAATGGAAGGAGAAAAAGGTTTGAGCATTTTTAAAAAAATATTTAAAGCCTCTATAATCAGTGGTTCAAGCACCAAAAGATTCTGCAATCCTCGAGCATCCCACAAAATGATAGTGAGACGCATGGGCGCCCATATAGGGGGGCAAGTGGAGGCTCAAGACCCCTCTTAGAAATTAGTGCTTCCTTGCTTTAAGTACTATTTTTTGGGCAAAATTATTTTTAAAATGTCTTCTTTAGCCGTTAATGTATAAGTTTTTAAGAAAGTCAACTTTTAATAACTCTAATCTGCACTAAAATTGCTTTCTATGGGACAAATATCCTGCTAAACCATGGAGAAAATATTTGAGCCCCCCCCCCCTTAAAATTTCGCATATGGGCTCCCATGAGTGAGAGGATGGACAGCACCATTCTTTACTACTGCAGAAACATGCACTTCATTAAAAGAAGTATGTTACTTTCTATCAAGTATTTTTCATTCAAAAATGAAGTGAATTTTTCTGAAGATTACTTTTTAAAACTTTATAGTGTTTCCCAACCCTCCTCCCGACATTTTATATTTGAACAGACCCACTGATTTTTAAAACTCGGTGACACTATCTCTAATGCTTTGGCAAAACCTGGGGGGTGCATTGGTCCCTTGGCACCCCCCCCCCCCTCGGTACGCCACTGCGAGATACAGATGTTTTCTCTTTTTTTTTTTCGAGATAAACATGGAAAGTATATTGATTTTTTGCTGCAAATGCAGGGGAAACTTTAAAAATTCCGGGTTGAGAGGCTTTCGAGAAAGACAGGCTCGAATGTAACCCGATAGCACCTACTATTCAGTAAAGTTGATCTTCGAAATATGTCATTTTCGACGTTGGCCAGTACGGCCGTGTTGCCTAAGAAATCACATAAATTGATAATTTGTTTTGAAACTTATTTTTTGATAACTGTTGAAGTTTGAATCACATTGCACTACAACAATTATTAAAATAAAATATGCAATACAATTATTAAAATAAAAGGTGTCCATCCTACCAACTTAAACGGCACAAATCCCCTCACCCCTATTCACTAAAATCAAGCTATAAAACTTCAGAAGGGAATAAACAAATTTTTAAAACGATGCTTTTTTGTTTACAGCGGCAATCATAAGCATAAACAATGACTTTACTTACACTTTCTATAGTTTAAATTCTTATGAATTTTTGAGAAAGTAATCTCTGTTTTGAAAATACATTATATGTTATTATAACAAGCCGTATATTAAAAAATATATAAAATATATATGTTACAATGAATAAAACAAATAATTCACGTCTATCTTTTATAATATAATTATAGTTATTAGAATGAAAACTACATGTGTATTATATAAAATTTAAAAAAATTTAATATTATTTTTCTATCAAAGGAAATTTAATTTTAAGTTCACGCACTAATTCAACAATATTCGTCGAAAAAGATTGCTGTAATATTGGTGTTTCTCACGCAATTTACGTTGCACGACGAAGTAGAAAATTTTCTCCACTTAAATTCTGTGCATGTAGATTAGCAGTTAAAATTCCATTACAGGCATATTTTGACTCGACGTGCAGTAAAAAGTTTGCACTGATGAAATTTACAATATTTTATTATTCAATTATACAAGCAAGTAAATCTAGTTTTAAGACTCATGTTAGAGTTAAATAACTTTTTCTGATTGTGTTTAGCTAAGCACGAGTTAAAGTACTGAAGAATAGTTTTAGAAAAACACGAAAAAATAGTTTCTCACAAAAATTGTTTTTGCTGGAAATTCTATGAACAATCTAAAAAGAGGAACGAAAAAGCAAGTAGAAAAGTGGGAAAAATTGTTTATATTAGCTTTCTATTAGCCACTGAAAAGATCGAGAATATTTACTAATTGTAAGTGCAAATAATTACAAAACAAAATCAAAACTTACCTTCGGTGTACTACGATGCATTTTTAATAACTGTGAAACCTCTCCTAATGATCAACTATACTGTTCTTGAATTCCGTCTTATCAACATAAAACTAGCAAAATGAACTACAAATGAGCTACAAAACTACTTGAAATAACGCGGTCAATAAATGAAGGGCACCATTCATAGACGAAAACCCAACTAAAGAGATGCTTAAAAGTAACAGAATCACGTTTTCTTTTTCTGAAGTTTTGACGACTCTGATTGAAGAAAGAGTTAGCAAAAGTCCCTCCAACCCCTCATGAAAGAAAATCAGTTACACAAGGGTGCGCATCTCACAATCTCCCCCCCTCCTAGAGCGATGGCACAAAATACCCCCTTCCCCGAGAGCCTCAACCAAAATAGATAAAAAAACGTCACCCACCCAAAAAAAACGTTCAGCGGTGCAGTCCCCGTCATGCCCCCCCCCTCCACCACCACTCCTGGGCGAGGGTCAAGAAAGAAAGAAGGCATTGGAGCTTGCAGGACGATGATGTTGAAGTACTGTTGATGAATTTCGCCTTAAATTTTTAGACTCACATTTTTTTTCAACGTGAAACAAGGCAATAGGACAGATTTGTAGGGAAAATAGCCCAACAATTATTAGAGCATTTTAAAATATTATTTTATTTTTATTTTCATTTATTTATTTTTATTTTATTTATTTATTTATTTTTTGTGTGTTTGGAAACATCTCTGAAGTACCTCATAGCTCACTCATTGAGAAGTACTGCTCTATAGAGACATAAATATAAATTGCAGCTAAATAGCTTTTTTTTCCCGAATATATTTTTGTATAAGTTCAGGAGGTTGGGAATGATGTTTTTAAATTAATTAGTTTACTTATTTATTTACAATAATCATAGAGAGAGCAGCTATCAATTTTAATTTTTGGGTTAGCATATTTGTAGCAAAAAAAAAAAGAAAGAAAAGAAAACAAAGACAGGATCCTCACTATACTTTAAGTATAACGGTAGCACATTTGATGATTGAGCAATAAGGGTGTGATAAGTTACTGTTAAGAAATGAGGTTGGAAAATTTTGAAAATAAAGATAAATTTCTGTTCCGAGGGGAGGGAAATAATTTTACTCCAGCTAGGGCATAAATTTCTTTATCGTTAAAAACACGTGATAAATAGACTTCGTTATTCTTTGGAGGGTTTTTTTTTTTTTTTTTACATTTCCCCCCCCCCCCAAAAAACTGAACTAAATCGTTTTGGGGGGGGCCATGGCCCCCATGGCCCCCCCCCCCTAGATCCGCCCCTGCACCCACTAAGTTAAGGCACGAGCCGCCACTGAGCTAGCTCAACATTGATAAATGCTCATTTTGCACATAATTTGGATAACTTTATGTGTGACAGATGTGTAACTGATTTATAGGTATCTTAAAATTATTTGGTTGAATATTAATTAATAGAAGATTCAGCTGTTATTAAGGCCACACAAAAACTCACGGAGGACACATGTAGCCTCGGGCCTCTGGTATATATGGTCAGATTTATCACTAATTTTTTATGCATTTATTTACTGTCAAAAATCTTACCAAATCCTGGTTTTCTCGACAGCTGTAGCACAAGTTTCCAATCAGTCTAATCAAATTCTTCTTGAAACAGAAAGAAGGATGAGCTTCAATATCCTCTTTAGAGAACTCATTACAAACCTTCAGATTGCTGATAGAAGAAAAGGCATTGCAGCTCCTTTTGCCCAACAAGTGGATGCTCTTCAGTACATCTGCACATTTCAAAAATAAAACTATGTATATTTTATTAAATTATTTTTTAAATACATTGTGTAACATGAAAGACAAAGCAATTCTTTTTGTTAATAACACTTAAATCTACAGCTAATACTGGATAAGTATTTTTCTGCCCTACTAAACATTGTTCTTTTTGTGTTAGGTTTTCAGACGGCCTAGTGATAAAAAACGAACCAAGGGGAAAACGTAAAATCAGGGGAGAGGTTGATAATCTATGCATATTGTTATAACATTGAGACTTACCCAATGAACAAGTCGGGAAAATGTATAATCTTTACTTGCTTTTTGCTTTTAGATACCATTTTATTTATAGCACTTTCTGTACCAACAAATTCTGCAAATTTATTTCTTGGTTGCCAACCAAGCAGTTAGCAAAAAAAAAAAAAAAATAGTTTTTTAAGCTTTGAATTAATTGTTCAGTTAGGGGGCCACTCTCCATTATTTTTTCTTTGTCTTCATTGTTTCATCACTATTATCACAAGAGGGTATTAAATCCGATATTAAAAGGATTTGTGATGTGACAGGCCATACGTGCCACATCGACTTCTGGGAGAATTTTACGAAGAAGAATGTCCACAACTCTGGTCCTCAGTTGCTGCAAAAAGAGATTGGACGATTGGAGGAAACATTTCTCACCTAGAGATGTTAAACAGAACAAAAATAATACCAGAGCAGCTTTACAGAATTGTAAAACTAATTTATGTTGAAAAAAAATATCTAAATAATAAAGTTTGTGCAAGTCTTTGGATGAAAAGCGATTTTGATCTATTTGTAGAAAAACACGTTAAGTGAACTTTCTGAAAAAGAAAAACATAAAATCGGGAATCTTTTAACATTATCATTATAGCCTTTTTCACGGATCAGCAGAAAATAACACTGGTGGAAGCAGGACAACAAGCAAAACGAACAACGTAAATCAGGATTTCACTGTACATAAAAAATATACATATATTTATTTCAAACCTTAAAACAACCTTTTTTAATAACAACCCGTTGCACATGTTCTTATTGGTTATGTATATCTAGTTGACAAAAACCAGAAATTAAATTTTCTCTCTAGTCATAGTTGCTTTAAAAAACAAGATTTTCCTCAAGCGACATGATTGAATATAAAATATACTCAAAAAATTATGCTTAATTTAAGGTGTGTGTTAACAACAGATTATAGTTTTAAAAATAACTACATGGCTCACAACTAAGTTTCTTCAGCTAACCTAATGAAGTTTCAAGTAGGTCTCTGTTGCTTTTCAGTGAACAACTGTAATGGTCTGTAATAGATGCAGCACATAGAAGAGATAATATTTTTACAATTTCTGCAGCTTTCTGAAAAAAAAGAAGATGTATTACAACCAATCATTATACAGTAAATTTTTAACAGGCATAGATTCTGAATCAAACCACGTCTCAAGTCCATTTTTTATTTAAAAAAAATTATTTTAAGAAATATAAGATTAAAAGCTCCTTTACTTAAGCTTAAGTTTAAGGCTTTCCTTAAGGCTTAAAGACTATAGATCAAAAACCAGGGTATTTCAACAAAAAATTAATGTAAAGTAATGGTTTCACATAAAAACCCCTTTAGATCCAAAGTTCAGAAGCCAAAACTATACTTTTTTTTTTTTTTGAAAAATGGACTTAATGGGTTTTGATTCTAAACAACAATACAACTTATCCTGTTTCTTAGTGCTTTTTAATAAAGAATTATATGAATTACAAATTCTGCAAGCTGCAAATTCTCAGATAATAATTTCAAAAACCATTTATACATTGGGATATTTTTTGATGTTTAAAGAAAAGATTAATTGCAGAAGCTATTTTCCATATAATAATTATGTATTCCATAATACATAAAAGTGGGGAGGCAATCGCCTTCTATACTTGATCGATTTCCTCTCCCAACAAGGGGTAAATTTTTAGAATTAAAATTTAAGAAATTAGAGTAAGTTACGAATGTAAGCACAGGATTCAGAATCCCTAATCATAATATTCAAAATTACTAACAACATTCAATAAATAACTAGATCACTCATGGACTTTGAAAAAAAGTTTTTGCCAATCCTGTAAATTAGCCCACTTTAGGCGAATACACTTAGCTCTCTTACAGTATTACTATGCAAACCAATTGCCCCACACGCCCCACGCAAGCACACCAAGGTAAATTTTTTGCTAAACGTGTTAATGATTTCTTGTATAAGTACTTACGATTTCAGAGAATTCTTTATTACAGACTTTCGTTATATTCATTACAAGGTCCAGGTACCGTTGTGTTACAAAATTAAGAGCGAAAGGAGGAATTAAGATTTGGAGGTCATCTGAATTATTCAGCTGGTGAGTGATCAGATCCAATATTAACAACCTAAAAAAATGCACAAAAAAATCTTCAGTAATAATGCTATGAACTTATGCTTATTCCTTACACTCTAACTAGAAAAGGTGGAACAAAAAAAATTGTTAAACATCATCTTGTAGAAATGATGGAAAAAAAATATAAAAAATCTGAAAATTTAAGTTTCAAAAACCAAGGATTACAGCCAGGTTTTGAGATATTACTTTATTAGTCCAGGCTAGAAGACCATATACCTAAAATTTTATATATATATGAGATTTTTTGGTGGTTTCTATGTGAATTTGACCTGCTAATTCCGAATCCGTTGACTGCCAGACGCTAAACCTTGAGCATTTTTGTTAAAATGGCGAAATCCAATATGGCTGCTGTAAAAGGTATGAAGCAAATTAATGGAAATGTAAGTGCAATGAAACATATTTTACACTTAAAAATGATTGTACTTTTTAGACAAAATACAATTCTATTGAAAATAAATATTTATGAAAAGTATACGAATAAAATTTTTTACCAAATAACAAAATTCGGGATGTCAGTCTAAAAAGTTGTAAGGTTTAATTTTCAGGTATTAAACAATTTTGAAACCGTAATGGACCTGAAAATGGAATTTTTTAACAAAGATAAATGTTTAAAATGCTATGCAGGGATCATAAATAATGTGATTTAGCCTAGCAATAACACTAAAAATATTTAGAAACATTCCAAATTTAAGTTTCGGGATTTTGCCGGTTTAAATCAATTTCCTTGAAGAAACAAGTTTCTTTTACGAAAGAGATTCCTATATTGATACAAGTTGCATGAACGCGGACTTCTCGCTGTTGTGAAAGGTATTTTTAGCTACCAGTTAGAAGGTATATCCAAAGTTTTTGTTTAGTGTTTCGCCTTCAGCTCGATTACGGATTGTCCAGATTAACTTCACCCAAATAAGGGTATGTGCAATCTTTTGATGTTGTAGTTTTGCAAGAATTGCAAACTAATAACTTCAAATACAGAGCACTCGGGTAAAGTTGGCAATTCACAGTGGCATATATATGAGAAAACGTGGCCTCAAAGATTCCACTAAACATTAAGATGGTTAAAAAAATGGTTACGTTCATTGCAAAGAAGACCAAAATCTGTGATTCACATCATACCCCAGACACAATTATGGTATATGGTTTAAATTATTCATCAAGGGAAAGTCTCTTTACGGAAATTATTTAGTCATGAACTGGCTCCTCATCCTACTGCTTTATTTGATGATGATTGAAATAAGAGAGGTCTAAATAAATCTGCACTTAAGTCAAAACTCAAAGCAGTTTTCAGGGTAGTCGATAACAGTCGTCCAGAAATTATCATTTTTAGTGAAAGTGGAACATTGTGGGTAGTATCTTGACCCACAACGCCAGCTGCGTGAGTGATTGTATTGATGGTGTAGAAAACCTTATTAAGCACGACATACAAACCATTATAGGGGTACACAATCTGCTTGAGAGACACCATAAATGTAGCACTACATCACAACGTCGAGCCACACAAGAGAAAAATGTCTATTGTGTTTTTCAACTTAATGAAAAATAACCACTTTCTAAAAGAGACATCGTACTGAAAGTTTTACCAAATAAGACGCAAATAATTAAGTTTGTTGTGAGCAGACTGTGTTCGATCCCCAAGCCAATGTGTAATTGTTACTGTCACCAATCCTTTACCGATTAAATTGGTGTTGAAATTTAACAAGCTTTTGTTTCTCATGAAGAAGCTGATATGATAATGATTCACTACTTAGCTAAAGGTAGTAATCTTCCTAAAGAATTTAGAAACCTTCCAAATAAAAGTCAGTCACATTACGGCAAGAAATTGGGAACTTTCAAAAAACTCATCTGTTCGGCACTTTTCTGGCTTACCAGGAAGGCTCCTGGAGCAGTTTAACAAATTTGGCCAGTGCTAAGGCAGAAATTGCAAGCAAATAGCTGAGCTGCTTATAAGTTTGCAGTTCTTGCAAAACTACAACATCGATAGATTGCACATACCGTTATTTGTCTGAAGTCAATCTGGACAATCTGTAATCGAGCTGAAGGCGAAACACTAAACAAACACATTAGATATACCTTCCAACTGGTACGAGGGCTGTCTGAAAAGTTTCCGACATAACATAGATAAAATATTTTTATCGTCCAAACTGGTTGTTACTTTTTGATATAGTCTCCTTGTAAGTCCACATACGTCATCCAGTAATGCTCCCATCCTTTTAACCCATCCAAAAGTAGTGATGAAAATGTTTCTTCAAAAAAGCTGTTGACAAAGTTTATGACCTCCTCATTTGAAGAAAATCTTTGTCCTCCAAGTACTTTTTTCAGCTTAGGGACCAAGAAAAGGTCGCTTGGGGCCAGGTCTGGTGAGTAGGGTGGGTGTTCAACGATTTCAAGCCTTAACTCGTGAATTTTGGCCATTGAAACCACTGAGGTGTGAGCAAGAGCATTTTCTTGATGAAAAAGAACTTTTTTCTTTTTCAAATGCGGTCGTTTTTCTTCTATTTCCTTCTTCAATTTGTCAAGGAGAGTAGACTAGTATGCTCCTGTTATGACTTTTCCCATTTTAAGGTAGTCAATGAGTATCACTCCATGGCTATCCCAGAAAACGGTCGGCATCACTTTTCCTGCAGAAGGAACTGTTTTGGCCTTTTTTGGAGCTGTTCTCACTTCGCAGTCCATTGTTTTCACTGCATTTTTGTTTCCGAAGTGTACTGATAAATCCAGGTTTCATCCACAGTGATAAGTCGTCAGAAAAACTCTGGTTCATTGTGCCAGAAGTGCGCTGCAAATGTTCATTCGGACACGTTTCTGGCCAAATTGAGCAAACGCGGCAGTCAACGTGCAGCCGGCTTCCGCGTGCTTAATTTCTCATTTAAAATGTAGCATGAGCATTCCTTAGAGATATTCATAGTTTCTTCTATCTATCTCACCTTCAATCTGCATCATCCAGCACCATTTGATGAGATTTTGCAATGTGTTCATCAGTGGTAGCAGTTTTGGGTCGACCTGAGCGTTCATGAATACTCTAGCTGGTACGGCCACGTTTAAATTCCGCTACCCAAAATGTGATGGTTGTAGACCATGGTGCAGAGTCCCCATACACATAGTACAACTCCTTTTTAATTTGTGCAGGCGTATTTCCTTTTTAAAACAAGTATCGAATCAGAGCTTGATATTCGATTTTTTCCATTTTCAAAAAAACTGTTGGAGCAACTCACTAGTATGGCTGTCAAGCACACAATTTGAACTAAAAATAGCCAAAACTACGGATCCAAGTTTTCAAAAGACTCCTTAATAAGAACATCTTTCTTTGTTTCATAAGTTTTGCCCTTTTCATATCGAGGTCGGAAACTTTTCAGACAGCCCTCGTAGATAAAAATACCTTTCACAACAGTGAGAAATCCGCGTTCATGCAACTTGTTTCAATATAAGAAGCTCTTTCGTAAAAAAAACTTGTTTACTTCAAGGAAATTGATTTAAACGGGCAAAATCCCGAAACTTAAATTTCAAATGTTTCTAAATATTTTTAGTGTTATTGTTAGGCTAAATCATTTTTTATGATCCCTGCATATCATTTTAAACATTTATCTTTGTTAAAGCATTCCATTTTCAGGTCCATTATGGTTTAAAAATTGATTAATACCTGAAAATTAAACTTTACAACTTTTTAGGCTGACATCTTGAACTTTATTATTCGGTAAATTTTTTTATTCGTATACTTTTCATAAATATTTATTTTCAATAGAATTGTATTTTTACTAAAGAGTACAATCATTTTTAAGTGTAAAATATGTTTCATTGCACTTACGTTTCCATTAATTTGCTTCATACCTTTTATAGCAGCCATATTGGATTTCGCCATTTTGACAAAAATGCTCAATGTTTAGCGTCTGGCACTCAACGGATTCGGAATCAGCAGGTCAAATTCATATAGAAACCATCAAAAAATGTCATATATATAAAAATTTTAGGTATCATGACATTTCAATGGACACTAGCCGGGACTATTATTTATTTATTAATTTAGCTATTTTTAAACCTTTCTCTTCGTTTCTTATCAACTTTCTATGCTCTTTTACTTGAATGCTGTGTGCTTCTAAAAGTTATGATTCTGCATAAATGTTTGCCTACTTGTTCAGATTTTATTATTCACACTAAAAGAACACTGATAAGTCATAATATTTTACGCATTAAAAATGATAATTTAATAAACAAGATGAAAAAAAATATAGTAAATAGCTACATGAAGCAAACAAAAAAAAAAGAAGAAGAAAAAGAAACACATACATTAAGAACATTGTGAAGTTGAAATGTTAAATAAAAGATACTATCTAAACAATTTTAATATTTTTCTCTAAAACTAAATTTTTAGATCAGACAAAATGAAAAGAAAATCAATCTGAATCAATTCATACTTGATATATGAAATTCTTAAGTATGTTTAAAAATTAAGCTATTATTATTATTAAGCTACTAGCTGCGTGACTCGGGTCTGCCCAGTCTACCTGGAGAATAAAAGTTATGTCAAATGTCAAATCTATATAAATAATCAATATTTTGCCGGCAGGCCGTATGAAAATTTTATCAATTGCCAAAAAAGTGATAACCCCCCCCCCCCCCCGGGCACAGAAAACGCCGAAAAGCAAAACCAAGAATGTTATTTAGTCTCACTGAAGGGTAAAATGGAAAGAGATATTTTTTCAGCCTTTTCTTATCAATGATTTCTTTCACATGAATTAATTTCTTTCACAATCGTGCAGAATATTTTTAAAATGCAATTTGAAACTGATGTTTCGAAACTTAAAATTGCCCATATTTTTTTTCCTAGTGAAGATATCAAACAGCAATTTCCAAAACAATAGGGAGGACAGGACCGTCATTTCGAAATTTTTAAAGGGGGGCTGGGCAAAAGGTGTATGCACAACGTAAATTTGCCAAAAAAAATGAAAAAACCATGCCTACTTACATGTAAATACATTGATTTCCCAAAGTCTGACCCCCCCCCCCCCTCAAACCCCGAAATGACGGGCCTGAGGGCTTCTTCCCCATCTTCTTTAAGGGTATTTTTCTCGATCTTTCCAATTTGACCAAAATAAAAAACCAATAACTATTTGGGGCATACAGGGGCGGCTCCAGGGCAACTTTTCGGGGGGGGGGGGCATCATTCCATCATATATATATATATATATATATACACACACAAAAAACGAATAACAAAAATCACAAAAATGAAAAATCACAAAAATGAAAAATATATTTTGTATTTTGATATTTTGTGAATTTTTGAATCTATATGTTTTATATTTTCCCTTTTTGGAACTTTTACCAATTCTGTATAATATGTGTATATATATATATATACACTGAAGTGACAAAAGTCATGGGATAGCAATATGCAAATTTCCAGATGGCAGTAGCATCGCATAGAACAGGTATAAATGCGCAGTGCTTTTACAGAGCTTTCATTTCTGTTCAAGTTATTCATGTGAAGAGGTTTTAACGTGATGATGACCGCACGACGTGAATTAACAGACTTTGAACGCGGAATGTTAGTTGGAGCTAGACGCATGGGTCATGCCATTTCGGAAATCGTTAGAGAATTCAACATTCCCAGATCCACTGTGTCAAGAGTGTGCCGAGAGTATGAAATTTCAGGCATAACATCCCACCATGGACAGCGCAGTGGTCGACCGCCTGCACTTAAAGATCGAGACCGGCGACGTCTGCAAAGAGTCGTAAATTCTAACAGACAAGCAACACTGCGTCAAATCACCGTAGAAATCAATGTGGGACGTACAATGGACGTGTCTGCTAGAACTGTGCGGAGAAATTTGGATTTCTTGGGCTATTCCAGCAGAAGACCGACTCGAGTGCCTTTACTGACAGAACGACATCGCTTGCAGCGACTCTCGTGGGCACGTGAGCATATCGGTTGGTCCCTAGATGAATGGAAAACCGTGGCCTGGTCCGATGAGTCACGATTTCAGCTGGTAAGAGCCGATGGTAGGGTTCGAGTGTGGCGCAGACCCCACGAAGCCATGGACCCAAACTGTCAGCAAGGCACTGTTCAAGCTGGTGGTGGCTCCGTAATGGTGTGGGCTGTTTTTTCATGGCATGGACTTGGTCCTCTAGTGCGACTGGACCGAACATTGACTGGAAATGCTTATGTGCAGCTACTTGGAGATCACTTGCAGCCATTCATGGACTTCATGTACCCAAACAACGATGGGATTTTTATGGATGACAATGCGCCATGTCACCGGGCCACAACTGTTCGCAATTGGTTTGAAGAAAATTCTGGACAATTCCAACGAATGATTTGGCCACCTAGATCGCCCGACATGAATCCCATTGAGCATTTATGGGAAACCATCGAGAGGTCTGTTCGTGCCCAAAATCCTGCCCCATCAACGCTTTCACAATTATGGACGTCTATCGAGACAGCATGGCTCAATATTCCTGCAGAAGACTTCCAACGACTTGTTGAGTCCATGCCACGTCGAGTTGTTGCACTTCGCCGGGCAAAAGGAGGGCCGACACGATATTAAGAGGTATCCCATGACTTTTGTCACTTCAGTGTATATACATTATATTTGAGATGCTAAGCAGTTACACAATATTGCACAATGAAAAAAAAGAGAAAGAAACTTTATCTCTTATGACATATTTTAATCTTGACATAACACATATTGTATCATGCATAAATGTAAATAAAGAACCTAGAGGCGTAAGAAACGTTTCTGAAAAATATTCTAAAATTTTTTGAAGATTTATCTTCAAAAATTTAATCTTTTTTTTTTTTTTTTTAGACATATTGCATAGAAAATTATTTTTTTGTATAAGAAAGTGAGAAGCGAGTAATGTGCAAGAAATAACAGAAAAATGTAAAAGGAAAATTAGCAGGAACATAAAACAAGTGTTCAATAATTTGCCTCTTTTTGCGAGACTGATAATGTAATTTGTTACAACTGAGAATTGTTAAATTACAAACTCTAGCCTCCTATTGCCTGAGTTTGCGAATCTGTCAATTACTCGATCAACATCTAGTTCTACTTCCCTATGCGTGTGCAATAAACAAAGGCCACATAAACGTTCTTCAGTCATTCTTGTTCGCAACCAAGTCTTCAGCCTACGTAAGGTTGAAAACGATCTCTCGGCGGATGCTACACTTACAGGTAAAGAACAATAAATCTTTAATAAGGCGAAAATTGAAGGATAAATGTCCTCATCACAAGCTTCAAGTGATTCTAGGGCTGTCCGAGGTAGTTCTCCAATGTGGTTTAGCTGCTCTCTCTTCCATTTCGCCCTCCACAGATCAAATTCAGCTTCAATTAAAGATAGCTTAGTTCTTTCGAGCCCAAGTATTGTTGAAAATTGTTCAACCATTTTTGTCAGTTCTTCTTTTTTCTGCTTTAACAGCACATCAGACATTTGGCATGTTTCGCTTGGCACAAGCAAACGAAGTCCAAAACACTGTAAAGTTTCATTTGGGAATCGTGACTTAACGTCACAAATCACATTGTCTAGTAGAGGGATGTATATGGACTTCTTGAAATAGTCCTCAGGACTACTTGTTGCATAATTTGCTCTGTTCCGCTGATGTCCTGCTAAACGAGGAAGACTGATATCAATGTCAAATTTGGAGCAGAATTCTTTCACTTCTGAAAAAATTGCCTCAAATAACTCATCGCAGTTTTCTCGTTTTTGTTCTAAAATTATAGTAGTGTCCAATATTAAGTCTGATGCTTTTTTCACATCCAATGTAGGAGCTTGAAGCATTCTACTTAAAGGTAAAGTGTGTTGAAGTACATCAATTAATGAAAGTAAAGCGGAAATAAATTGAGCATCGCAAATAGACTTGAGCAATAAACTGGCTTTTGTTGAGCTGTTCACGTCTTTCCAGTCTGCGATAGATTCCAGAGATTTAACTATGTATGGAAGAGCTTCTCTAAACTTGATGACACTGTCGTGTCTGTCGACCCATCTTGTTTCACACAAACTTACTAATTGTATGCCCCTAAACTCTTCATGATCCAAGTTCCTTTGCCTTAGAGAATTTTTCAGAACCAAGTTCCTTTTGGCGGACAATGAAAAGAATTCCACAACTGCTTTGACTGTTCCAACTAAATTTCTAATACTTTGCACACTGCTAGATTTGGATATAGAATTGTTGAGACAGTGATTAAGGCATGGGCAACGAACGGCATGGACGGCTTCTTTTAATATAACTGAAACTGCACCTCGGAGCTCGGAAGACATGACGCTGCAGTTGTCTGTACCAACACCCACGCAGCTATTTATGTCTAGAGACAGTTGCTTCATGAGCTTAACAACAATTTTTCCGAGTGTTTCACCGGTGAGAGGGGGGGGGGGGAGATGACGGAATCCCTTTCCAGATAGGCTTTTTTCATTTATTTGATATGAATCGGTTATGAAAACTTCAATTTTCGCAAAATTTAAGGATGAAACAAATAAATAAATCAAATAATAATAACGTTTTTCCTGTGATATTCAGTAGCATTTTCATTGTGGCCCATTTTCCACACAAAATATAAAGAACATAAACCAGATGTTAAGTTCGCAATGTGATAAAAGCAATTCTAAGTAAAAATGAAAAAGAAGCGTACAGGTGGTTCCAAAAACGTTGGTCAAAATTTAAATGACCGGAGTCCAGATCTCGATCGGAAGAGACAAGAATAAAGCATAAAAAATTACTTTCATATAGAAGTTAAGATATTGCGAATGTAATTTTAGATAATCAACTCTTTTCTCTAAAAAAAAAAGAATATACTCGATTATGCACGGGAGAAAGGGGGGGAGGGGGGATCACCGTCATGGACCTCCCTGGAACCGCCACTGAGTCCAAATGATTCATGTATTAATTTTGGATGAATACGGAACAGCGAATAGACTTTGATCGGAAGTGAAAGTGTCCAGAATAAAATGTGAAAAATTTCCCTAATAAACATTTTAAGAAAACGATTGTGGGATTTTTTTTAAAAATCAACTGTATTTAAAAAAAAATCATTTAGGCTCTCGAGGGAGAGGCATGCCCCCCCCCCCCCTTCCCGGAGCCGCCACTGACCAGAACTCGATCAGAAGTGACCAGAACAAAATATAAAAAAATTATCTGATATAAAAATTTAGAAAACGTTAATGGATTTTTTTTTCAAATCAACTTTATTCTGTATTTAAAAAAATCATTTTGGCTCTCGAGGGAGAGGAGGCATGGCCCCCATGCCCCCCCCCCCCCCGGGAGCCACCACCGACCATAATAAAATATGAAAAATTTCTCTAATATAAAATTTAAGAGACCGTTAATGGAATTTACTTTTTTTAAATCAACTTTATTCTGTATTTAAAAAGATCATTTTCGCTCTCAAGGGGGATGCATGGCCCCCATGCCCCCCTCCTCGGGAGTCACCACTGACCAGAATAAAATATGAAAAATTTCTCTAATATAAAATTTAAGAAAACGTTAATGGGATTTTTTTTAAATTAACTTTATTCTGTATTAAAAAAAACATCATTTTGGCTCGATGGAGGGGCATGGCCCCCTCCCCCGGGAGGTGCCACTGACCATAAAAAAATTTGAAAATTTTCTCTAATATAAAATTTAAGAAAACGTTAATGGGATTTTTTTTTTAAATCAACTTTATTCTGTATTAAAAAGATCATTTTGGCTCGATGGAGGGGCATGCCCCCCCCCTCCTCCGGGAGGCGCCACTGACCAGATTTCGATTGATCGGAAGTGACCAGAATAAAATATGAAAATTTTCTCCAATATCAAATTCAAGAAAACGTTAAATTAATTTTAAAGAATCACTAAAAAAAAAAAAACCCTTGGCTCTCGGGGGGGGGGGGGCATGGCCCCCATGGTCCCCCTCTGGAGCCGCCACTGGGGGCATAAAAAGCCATTTTATGCCTTTTTTCGGTCTTTAAACTAAAATTCGAATAATTTGGTATTTTTTGGTGTTCAAAACCAGCCTACCCCCCCCCCGCCCCCATAGGTGGCCAAATGCCTCCTCTATAAATTTTATTTTAAAACAATGATTTCATAAACAACTACAAAATATCTTACTTATTTCTGCCAGGAAGAACTTCATAGCAGTTCTGCATGAAACCTTCTTGCTTTAACAGCAGTTCCAAAAACAATATTCTGTAGATCAAAATAAGGTAAAAACTAAATGCAAACAGTAATTAACAAAATAAAAGCAGATGCTCCTTTAAAAATAAATTTAATAAGAATTAAGATTTAATAATAAAATGAAATGTGACTGATACAAATAAATAGAACTGACAGTTCATACATAATGCACAGTTATTTTAACAAAAAAAATTGTTCAAAAAAAAAAAAAAATCAATATTCCCCCTAAATAAGATGCACTGAAAAAAAAAATGATTGTGAATTATAAAACACAAAACAACTTTAAGAAACATTTTACAAACATTATTTGAGAGCATGATTTAGTTTTAAAAAAGTTTAACCCTCAAATCTCATTAAGTAAAAAACAAATTTATCTAAGAAATGTGAAAATTACGTCTCAAAGAAATAAAGTTCAGTAAAAAACCTTCATTTTTAAATATTAAACACTGAATGCCTCATGTAAGATTAATGTTTTAAATAAACACTTTATAACTGCATGTTTAGGTTACATGTAACAAAATTAAATGCAGTGAAACTCCGGTACCTCAACACTGAATAATGGATAACTCGACAACCTCGTTAAGCCAACATTTATTTTTCCAATGGTTGGTCCAATGCTGATTTCAATGGGTGCAAACCTCTCCAAGTTGACACATTTATAGGAACCTCTATAAGTCGAAATCTACTTGCTATTTTAGTCCCATTTTTGCTACCAATATCCTTTCACATAAACCTTTTATGGGAATTCTGCTATTTGTGGGTCAGTCAAATCATTTTATAATGGAAAGGGCTCTTTTTGAGAATTCCTACTAATATCCAGAGGAGACAGCCACCACACTTTGTGCTGTTGGTATAGTCCCAGTACTAGGCAGGGTTTTGAGAAATGTACCCAGAAGAGAAACATAGCAGCACCAGCACAACTCATGTTTTCTAAAGAAAGGTGAGCAGAGCTTTTCTCTTTGACACAAGGAGCTGTTATCTATTTTCAAAAATTATGGATTTAATCCTAATAAGGAATTCAAAATTGTCCTATTTGTTATGTTATGTTATGTAAAAAAAAAAGAAAGGAAGAAAAAATCGTTTACTGAAATCATTTCTTATAATGCTGATGGTAAGCACTAGTAAATTAGCGATATAGAAATCTCTACATAGTTGAAGTTACGGAACCTCGGTAAGTGGACACTTGCTTCACTCGGCACATTTTCGTGATCCCTTGGGGTGTCGAGTTACCAAGGTTCCACTGTAAATAAAATTTAATTAGTGAAATTTCTATTGAATACATTTGTGACTTTTCCGCTCATATAGGATTGCCCAGAGAAAAAATGTTGCATTACACAACAAGGTAAATGCTCCTGATGTCTCAAAGCATTTTATGTTGGAAATATAGACACAAACTTTAACAGAAACTTCGTGCTTGTTTGTTTTGCATCAAAGTGCTCAAGAGCCTCAAGATATAATGCCTTTTCTTCTTGATGATCCCCTACTTTCTAGGGTTAAAACTTTTACATTGCAGCATGATGTGAGAGAAATGGTAAAAATCTTTCTTCATGCCAACAAAGTGGTGTTGTGGTTGGACGCCATGGACGCTGGTATCTTCATCCAAAGAAGAAGGTTCAAACCTGGCTCCAGTCGGTGGATTTTCAAGATGCAGAAAATCGACAGCGTCCATGTCGTATGATTATTCAGCATGTAAAAGATCCCTCGAGTTCTTGTTTGCCATACACTATTCTTGGGGCCAAAGTTAAACTCCTAGCGCAGTTCTGCATCAAATAGAGCCTTGTTACCTCCATCTAGTGGACATCAAAATAGTTCGTGGCAATGGTATTCTGCCGATAGTGATGCCACGTGAAAGAATGGTTGCCGGTCTATGGGGAATGCAGTAGGCATGAAAATGAGTAGTAGCCAATTAGCAGATCCATTAGAAATAACGACAACAGCAATAGTTCTTGCCTTACTCGGGATCAAAGTAAGGGCTGCAGTGGTTCAAACCACTATATCACATATAGCTACAGGGCAAGTCAGGTAACCGACCTATCACCTGCTAAACAAAACACTCCACATCCACAATGACTTCAAATGTGCTATGATCATGAATTTTACGAAGAACAGGGACTCTCATTTATGTGTACAACTAATTTTTTAATATTTGTAAAACAATATTCAAATGATTTTGTTTGCTCAGTACCAGACGTATTTCACAAGATGCGTACACTAATGAGCGAAAAATTCAATTTTTTGAATGTTCCACAGAAACATCAAAATTAAATTGCATCACATGAAAGTAGAGTCAATGTTTTTCCTGAAGGTCATGCAACGAAGCAAGAATTTAACATATTTAGAATCTTTATAGGGTGTGTTGTGCAACAAGTACAAAATTTATTTAGATGGAATTGCCCTTCAATGACCTGCAATGTTGACAAAGGAAATTCATTTTGACTTTTTCAGCAATGAACATCTAAAGGCATAACAGGCATCTTAGGTGCCTTTTAATGGGTGGCTTCCCCACATGTGCATATAAAACAGGTGAGTGACTCAAATACAAATGAGACGACCAGTAGCAGGCTCTGGGCCCAACTGGGCTGGTCCTAGTCAAATTAAAGACCCCAATAAAGATCAACGTCCCTCTTAAAGCTATCTACTCCATTGCTCCTTACCGTCTCTTCCGGTAAACTGTTCCAAGTTCCCACTACCCTGCTAAAGTAGTAATTTTTTCGAATTTCCAGGTTAGCCTGAGGTTTAAACAGCTTAAAACAATGACCCCTTGTCCTGCTTTCCATGCAAAAATCCAACCCTGCTACATCATTCATTTTAATAAATTTAAATAACTGAATCATATCCCTTCTGGTTCTCCTTTGCTCAAGACTATACATATTAAGCCTTCTGGAATCATGGTCTAGATTAGAAAATCCGTTTACTAACCTTGTAGCCCTTCTTTGTACCCTTTCTAATACATTAATATCTTTCTTCAGATAAGGAGACCAAAACTGAACAGCATACTTCAAATGAGGTCTTACCAAACTTCTTTATAGAGGCAGAAGAACCTTTTTAGATGTTTGAAATAGATCTATTAATAAACCCAAGCATCCTATTGGCTTTGTTACTAGCTATGCTGCACTGTTGGCTGAGCTTGAAGTCCTGATTTATTAAGACACCTAGATCCATAACATTATCTGCCTTACTAATGACTGAACCCTGTAAATAATAGCTTGTATGCTTATTTGCATGACCTAAATGCAGTACTTGACATTTCCCAACATTAACTGCCATGCCCCACTTGTCTGCCCATTTAGTAATATGAACCAAATCCTGTTGCAGCTTATTTACTTGTTCGTCGTTTACACAAACACCAGGTTCAGAGCCCAAGATCCTGGTTCTAAGTCGAATCGATTACAGATGGGTTTTAAGTTGGATACCTGAATTTTGATCTAAAATGCACTCGACAAGTGCTATTTTTTCCATCCACTTTATTGAACTTACATATTCAAGGTTTACAATAGCCTTAAATTTAAATGAATTTGTGTCAATACCTTACAAAACTTACAAAGCATGTTGCTTGATATTTTATAAATCTCTGCAGCATTCCCTTTCAGTAACCTTTCAATTCATTTGCTGAAATAATTTAGGGATTCTTTTATAATTATTATTTTTTAATTTTTACTCGTTTAGTTATTGATCTATTAATTTTTAGTCATATATTTATTTATTCATTTTCATTTATTTATCTATTTAATGCTGGAATCAATTTAGAATAAAATGCTAAAAATACAGATTATACCAGGGGTGGCCAACCTTTTTAGGGAGAGTGCCACTATCTGAAGAGAAAAAAACTCAGCGTGCCACATTGTATTTTTCCAACAAATTGATTTTTTTAAGTTAAAAATAGATATTATGTAATTCTTACTCAAATGAAACATTTTTTCTCGTTAATCTGAGTATTTTATAGATTCTGTCAGTTGGCTTATGCTTAAAATTAGAAACAAATAACATCAATCATTCTCTTCCAAAAAAAAAAGTCTGTACTTTATGTGGTTTATGAGTCTGCATCTTTTCTACCAAGTCTTTCAATTTTTGGATTAGTTCTTGAGAATCCTAAGAAATTTAACTGTTTTAAGTGCAATCAATTTATATTCAACGGTATTTCGATTTTTCTGCATTCATAACAAAAAAAATTTGTTTAGAAGCTTATTTTTAGCCAAATCTACAACAGCATCAGACGGCTAAAGTGTGTAAGTGTGAAAAAAAAATTTGTTGTTACAAATTTCCAAATTTCTATACAACGTGGGTGACTTTCTGTTGAAGTGCTCTTATATTTGATTACCAATGCAAAAGTTCAGTATTTCCGATTTGGATTTCAGAAGGATAACAAGTAGTGTCTTGCAGAGAAATAAACAAAGAATTTGAAAATATCAGCATTTTTTTATGATCCTGAAAATCATCAAACCTAACACTGAATGAATACTTAAAATCGGTGTAAAATTTTCTCCATATACCATTGGAAAATTATTAAATTGCGGTTGATACTTTCAGTATTAATTTTTAATGTTTTAGTTCTTTTTTCTCCAAAGTAGAGAGAAAGAAACTGAAGTTTCATCATAAAAGAATGTAGATGGTCTCTACTGGTTTAGGAAACCTTTTTTTTTTGTACAATCTTAAATTTAAATTATTTAAACGCAGGATATTAAGAGATGGCATAGCTAAATTAGTTCGCTATTCTCCATTTCTAAGTAGCAAGTCTTCATTGCTTTCCTTCCAGATGTTTTGAAAACACACTCCCTAAAATTCTAAAATCTTATATTTTTCCTTTGGATAGCTATTGCACATTTTAATGAAGGAGTAACTTGCCATACTCTCCTCTTTCTCCTGGGAAAAGTTCACAAAATATTCAGAGCTCTAATTCGTAGTTTGTTAATACAGTTAACTCTACAGGGTCACCAACAGAGAAAAAGTCTCATTCCTTGGCAAGGAACTTGTGATAGATAATTCGATGACACTTTTGAAGTTTTTTTTCCAAATTATTTTCAAGTAATGTAACAAAAACACTTTAAGGGTCTTCATTTGTGCAACCATGCCAAATTTTGTCCAATCTAGTTTCTTAAGTTTAGTTGCAGAGTTTTTTTTTTTTTTCAATTTTATCATCCGTAGCTAAAACTATTGCAGATCAAGAATCCATTCTGCAGCATCGAAAGTTTCATTACGTCAAGCACAAATATGCTTTACAAAGCATTGTCTGTAGCGTCACAGCTTCCGTTGGATGTCCGAAGCTAACGCTAAGTACTTTGCAATATTGTAGTTCAGACAATTTTTAAGCCAGCCTCCTGACACTTAATTCTCACAATATTATAACATTTATCAGTTTAAGGGTTTTAGTTTTTGTCAATATTTTTGAGATCGACATTTTTTCCTCAATTTTGGATTTTTTTCAAAAGTCTTCGCGTGCCACTGTTACTGATCTGCCGTGCCACATTGTGGCACGCGTGCCGCGGGTTGGCCACCACTGGATTATACCATGCACCTATAAAATGAAATTAAAAAAATTACACAATAAAATTCAGGTACATTGTTTAAATCAGAATTGTTGGAAAGTATATATGATGAAATCCAGTTACAATAAATTTCAAGGGAATGTAATTTTCTTTTGGTATCATGGGAATTCAAACATTAATAATAATTCCTTTTTGGGACCTGGTTGCTGTTATATTGTAATTTAATTTAGTTTTATTTTAGTTTAGAGACGATATTTTTAGGTGAGCCTAACTTTTCACATGTTCAACCAATCTCCATGTCTACACTCCATGCTGCTTAAGAATGTGTATTGCATTCTATTTTATTCTGGTGCATCTTACATGAAGACATTGAAAACTATAAAATATATAAAATAATTATAACCAGCTTAAATGTGCAAAGCATGTTCTTACCCCCAATCAATTAAGTTGTCACACAAAATATTCATTAAAGTAACTAAAATTTCATGTCCTTCTTCGGTGTTGATGATGTAATTGATATGCTCATCAATCATGCAATTGTGTAAAACCATCATGGTATACTCTTGAACTTTGGCATCTCTGTGCTGCAAAAGATGCCTGGAAAACCATAAAAAGGGAAATTAGCACTCTATAAAATATATGTGACAAAGCAAATAAAACATTTGTGAAGATAAGCATCTTACATCAACAATAACAATGGTTAAAAAATTTGGTAAAAACATTGAAGAAATTGATTTTTCATTATATTTCTTCAAGAGTAGTGTTCAAACAGTTCTTCAAAGAAGTCGTGCTAAGTATTTTCAACAGCACTGCATGTTGATGATATTGCAACAAGGAGTGGGCATACCATTTTTATGTCATACCATTGGAACCGTAGATATGGTTCTCACATACATTTATATGTATGGTGGGCTCTGAATTCAATTTCAGAAAGTAACATGCTTCCAGCCTCATCCTATCTCTGGCCGAAGATGGTCTTCAGCTGGTTAAAAATTAACCAAGGTATTGTGCAATGAGTTACCGCCCGTAAGCCAGGGCTGAGGCAGAACTGTAGCAAATGCACCCACAGCTCGATCATATAGCATCCTAAGACTGCAGTTTCGCCCTTATTATGGGCTCCTCAGTTAGGAATAGCCAATGATCGAGCCGGAGGCAAAAATCCTCTTATTGTAGCTAAGATAGCCAACAAACTGGTAGATAAAATGAATTTATCTTACCAGCGAGCGTCCGCAAACTATGGTGCGGCTCAACTCGAAATTTGAAGGCTAAAGCTGGGTAATGTGCAATGAGTTACCGCCCGTAAGCCAGGGCTGAGGCAGAACTGTAGCAAATGCACCCACAGCTCGATCATATAGCATCCTAAGACTGCAGTTTCGCCCTTATTATGGGCTCCTCAGTTAGGAATAGCCAATGATCGAGCCGGAGGCAAAAATCCTCTTATTGTAGCTAAGATAGCCAACAAACTGGTAGATAAAATGAATTTATCTTACCAGCGAGCGTCCGCAAACTATGGTGCGGCTCAACTCGAAATTTGAAGGCTAAAGCTGGGTAATGTGCAATGAGTTACCGCCCGTAAGCCAGGGCTGAGGCAGAACTGTAGCAAATGCACCCACAGCTCGATCATATAGCATCCTAAGACTGCAGTTTCGCCCTTATTATGGGCTCCTCAGTTAGGAATAGCCAATGATCGAGCCGGAGGCAAAAATCCTCTTATTGTAGCTAAGATAGCCAACAAACTGGTAGATAAAATGAATTTATCTTACCAGCGAGCGTCCGCAAACTATGGTGCGGCTCAACTCGAAATTTGAAGGCTAAAGCTGGGTAATGTGCAATGAGTTACCGCCCGTAAGCCAGGGCTGAGGCAGAACTGTAGCAAATGCACCCACAGCTCGATCATATAGCATCCTAAGACTGCAGTTTCGCCCTTATTATGGGCTCCTCAGTTAGGAATAGCCAATGATCGAGCCGGAGGCAAAAATCCTCTTATTGTAGCTAAGATAGCCAACAAACTGGTAGATAAAATGAATTTATCTTACCAGCGAGCGTCCGCAAACTATGGTGCGGCTCAACTCGAAATTTGAAGGCTAAAGCTGGGTAATGTGCAATGAGTTACCGCCCGTAAGCCAGGGCTGGTAAGATAAATTCATTTTATCTACCAGTTTGTTGGCTATCTTAGCTACAATAAGAGGATTTTTGCCTCCGGCTCGATCATTGGCTATTCCTAACTGAGGAGCCCATAATAAGGGCGAAACTGCAGTCTTAGGATGCTATATGATCGAGCTGTGGGTGCATTTGCTACAGTTCTGCCTCAGCCCTGGCTTACGGGCGGTAACTCATTGCACATTACCCAGCTTTAGCCTTCAAATTTCGAGTTGAGCCGCACCATAGTTTGCGGACGCTCGCTGGTAAGATAAATTCATTTTATCTACCAGTTTGTTGGCTATCTTAGCTACAATAAGAGGATTTTTGCCTCCGGCTCGATCATTGGCTATTCCTAACTGAGGAGCCCATAATAAGGGCGAAACTGCAGTCTTAGGATGCTATATGATCGAGCTGTGGGTGCATTTGCTACAGTTCTGCCTCAGCCCTGGCTTACGGGCGGTAACTCATTGCACATTACCCAGCTTTAGCCTTCAAATTTCGAGTTGAGCCGCACCATAGTTTGCGGACGCTCGCTGGTAAGATAAATTCATTTTATCTACCAGTTTGTTGGCTATCTTAGCTACAATAAGAGGATTTTTGCCTCCGGCTCGATCATTGGCTATTCCTAACTGAGGAGCCCATAATAAGGGCGAAACTGCAGTCTTAGGATGCTATATGATCGAGCTGTGGGTGCATTTGCTACAGTTCTGCCTCAGCCCTGGCTTACGGGCGGTAACTCATTGCATATTACCCAGCTTTAGCCTTCAAATTTCGAGTTGAGCCGCACCATAGTTTGCGGACGCTCGCTGGTAAGATAAATTCATTTTATCTACCAGTTTGTTGGCTATCTTAGCTACAATAAGAGGATTTTTGCCTCCGGCTCGATCATTGGCTATTCCTAACTGAGGAGCCCATAATAAGGGCGAAACTGCAGTCTTAGGATGCTATATGATCGAGCTGTGGGTGCATTTGCTACAGTTCTGCCTCAGCCCTGGCTTACGGGCGGTAACTCATTGCATATTACCCAGCTTTAGCCTTCAAATTTCGAGTTGAGCCGCACCATAGTTTGCGGACGCTCGCTGGTAAGATAAATTCATTTTATCTACCAGTTTGTTGGCTATCTTAGCTACAATAAGAGGATTTTTGCCTCCGGCTCGATCATTGGCTATTCCTAACTGAGGAGCCCATAATAAGGGCGAAACTGCAGTCTTAGGATGCTATATGATCGAGCTGTGGGTGCATTTGCTACAACCAAGGTATTGGTTTAAGCTAGGTTCAAGTTCATAACATTTTGGTTCTGTTGCTTTTGTTGAAAGAACAGGGGGGGGGAACCAAGAATTTTCATCTATTGTCAAAGCTTAATAGAATAACATGAGTCGTTTAGAATCAAAACCCGCTAAGTCAATGTCTCAAAATCCATAGTTCCGAAGGAGGAATTGGATTTAAAGGGATTTTAACTTAAAACCCTATATATTCACTTTTTGTTGAGATCTGGTGGTTTTTGATCTATTGCCTTTAAGTCATTGGTAAAGAAGCTTTTAAACAGATATATTTTTAAAATAAAATTATTTTTGATAAACACAGACTTAACGGATTTTGATTCTAAATGACTCATATATAATAGGATCACATTTAAAAAATGGTTGGGCACAGTGGAAGAAAAATACAACAGTACTTCTAGGACAATAGATAATACAAACAAAACATTAACAACCTTTGACATCTTAGTTGCAATTCCTTAGCTATTTTCCTGGTAGTAGGCAAGGGTCCTAAGCTGAATTAAGGGGTTTTCGTCATTACGTCAAAAATGACCATAAGACCAAAAAAACTTTTCATTACTTATTTCAAAAGTAAAAGTTATTTGAAACACTCGGAAAAATAGCATTGTCCTAGTTCAATTATTAAAAAAGTTATGAGTGACTGTAGGGCATGCACCATATGTGTTCTAATGGAAAAGCAAAACTTTAAAATGCTTTTTCTCGAAGATCAGTTTTTAGTGCTTCCATGTTACTGGAATCGTTAAGAATTTTTTTTATTACAGATACAGCTTTAAAACAAGACTTTTTTCACTCAGGATAATGTATTTAACAAAACTGTGCATTGAACAAGCATTTTATAAATTACTTAACATTTTAGAGCTCGTTAAACCTTTAAAAACAAATTTTTCTAAGAATTTTTTACAATTTTTACATAAAAGGTCTCTTTTTTTTTTCAAATCAATGTATAAGAAAATGAATGCACAGATTTTTAGAGGTGATGCTTGTGGCTATTTAGCAAAAAGAAATTTTGAAATAAGTGCAAAAACAAAAAAGCCTTAGGGTTTTTAAAATATTGAAATTTTCTTAAATTTTTCGAATTTTAAAAAAAAAAAGTGAGCAAAATTTTTAATGTTTGAAAATAAATTATTGATTTTTAAATTTGTGCGGAAACAAAGGTTTCAAAGAATTACATCTTTCAAGTAAATTTAAGAAAATTGCTATAAAGGTACTGCCACCCCTTAATTGAACTGAAAAGTCTAGGTCCATAAATTTTAGATTATCAAGATAAAATGTTTTGACAAGTAAAATTGCCTAACACGTTAAACAGTGGGGTAGCTAAGGGGGGGCGTGGGGGGCGGTCCACCCCGGGTGGCACTTTTAAGGGGGCGCCAAAATAAGGAGGACGCCGGCAAACCACATGCACCACTAAAAAAAAAAATAATAAAAGGGGAACAACAAGAAGGAAAAAAAATGAAAGTGTGTGAAATCTGGACGGTGTCAGGACAGAGGTTTTGGATGGGAGGAAAAAGAGCAAAAACCAAAAAATTGCTAAGAAAATACATAGGGTGCCATCGAGATATAGACGTCTTCAAGTAGAGTTTGAGTGGCATCGAGGCACAATCTTTGAAAGAAAAAACTAAAGCGTAAAAAATTAAAAAAAAAAAAAAGAAGCAAAATTGTGGCGCGATTGAGACAATTTTAAGGGGAAAAAAGTAAAAACAAGGTAAAAAAATTGCAAATGCTGCTTTTGTGCAGATGCTGCCTTTTATGCAGATGCTGTCTCCACCGTTATTTTGATTTCCTACTGCTGTTATTTGGTGGGAATTTTTAATTTACTTTTTGTGAATAAAGTAAGTAGGGGAATGTGAGGCAAAGTGAAATAGTTAAGATAGCGGACCTATTTCCAAATGAACGCATTGGAAATTTGTTTTGAAAATTATTGTACATAAAGATTGAATAATGTATTTTGTATGACAACTTGCATTGAAATATTACTTTTCATTTCTGACAGGAATTTTGCATCTTCAAAAAAAGATGGAAATTTTCCACCGAAAAAAACCATGGGGCAAAGTGAAAAATGCAATATTTTTACGATGAAAGAGTTTCTATTTTATGATTAGTAGTAATTTTTATCAAATGGACGTGTAAATAAACGAATAAACGACTTATACTACTTATTTTGCGATTCCATACCACGAAATGTGTAAGAACCATAATTTCTGGTTCTGACTTGGATAAAAAATATATTTCTAAATTTATAATTGAAGAACATTTAAATTGTAAATTTTTTGTTCAATTTTATTTCATGCTCACTAATTAAAAGATGTGAGATATAATTTTAATATAATGGATGGACTAAAACTACTTGTTATGACCATTAATGTTTTTAATCTCGTTCGTGCTTTAAAAGTGAACCAACATGCATTTCTAGAAATGTCTTTTAAAATATCTAATGATTACATTCCTATTAAAAACAGTTCACTTAGTGCGAAAATAAGTAAAAATCGAAAAAACAACGTCTAAAAGCACAAATGGGTCTAATTAAAATTGGCAAACATGTTTCAAAGACATAAAGCCTCCTTCTTCAGTGCCAAGCAAGAAATGGAAAAAAACAAAGTATCGGGAGAGTTTAAATAGGAAAGGAGCAAAAGCTAGGCCAATCAGGTGTCAGCGTGTGCCGAGCTCGGATTTGGCATTGCGTTGTCAGAAAATTTAAAAGCATGAAGTAAAATTGGCGAGATGTGTGGAACTGCAAAGGATTCGTTACAAATATTACTTATATTTTTGTGAACATGAAAGGCTTCTGAGAAATCTAACTCACCAACAGTTGAAGGTCTGCAAATAATTTTAGCTTCGAAGAAAACAAATCTATGGCCTGTGTCTCAACAGTGTTTCCCAATTTAGTCCGTGGAGTTAGTGCAAAAAATTTCACTTTCGGACACCAGTCTGAAATTTTATGTGGGGCTTATATTTACATAGGACAAAAAAACGCCGGGAGACACTTGATCGGAGGTCAAGGTCATTCTGTGATGACGTCATCAAAATGGCCGCTTTTCAGGTAAATACGTTTGTTTAACTGCTTAAAACTCCATCATAGATTCAAATATTGCAAAACTAAAATGTATCATTTGAAAGCTCTTTAAAAGAGCTATTTAGAAAGATTTAATTTTCCTTTCTGAGGTCAAGGTCCCACCTGTAATTACGTCATAAAAATGGCCGCTTTTACAGGTAAATACGTTCGTTTAACTGCTTAAAACTCCATCATAGATTGATATATTGCAAAACTCAAACATATCATCTGAAAGCACTTTAAAAGAGCTATTTAGAAAGATTTAATTTTTCATTTCTGAGGTCAAGGTCCCACCTGTAATGACGTCATCAAAATGGCCGCTTTTACAGGTAAATACGTTTATTTAACTCCCCCTAAAACTCCATCATAGATTTAAATATTTCAAAACTCAACTATATCATTTGAAAGCTCTTTAAAAGAGCTATTTAGAAATATTTAATTTTTCTTTCTAAGGTCAAGGGCCCACCTGTGATGACGTCATCAAAATGGCCGCTTTTACAGGTAAATACGTTTGTTATCCATTTTCAATTTAAAATTGTTATAACTTTTCAGGGGTCTGTCCAGGATTTTTCACAAGGTCCGTTTTTTGTGAAAAACTAAATAATTTTGTGAAAAATCAAATAATTTTGTGAAAATCAAATAATTTCGAAAAAAAAAAATTTTTTTTGAATTTTATAAAAAATAAAAATTAATTTCATTTTTTTTCCTCTCCAAAAAGCGTATTAAACATCAAAAATGCGAAAAATCCTATTCCTATAGCGGATGCAAAGAGATTGCAGTTTTCAAAAGCATAAAAACGGAATATCAAAGAATTAATTTTGGTAAATTTTTACAACTGCATTTTAAAGGTCTATGACAAACATATTATTGTCTGTTAACACAATTAATGCAAAAATAAAATGAAACGATCCATTCAGCGTTCTACATTTAGACTCATAAAAGAACTGTTAATTTTGCTTTAAAAAATTTAAATAATGATCTGAACAAAAAATAAAGCGAATTTTCATTTATTTGCCTCCTAATAAAGAGTAATTAGCTTGAAAAATAAGTAAAGTTTGATTTTCATAGCAAATGCAGAGATCGCAGTTTTCAAAATTAAAGCATCAGACTCATAAAAATGGTAAACAAATAATTTATTAAAGTTTAATAAAAATAATTTTAGAATTACATTTCATCAGGTTTATATGATGAATGTCATTAATAATCACTGACATATTCGCCAAAAATTCTTAGGAAAAACGTAGGGAGAAGTAGCAAAACAGACAATACCGGACTTCCAATGTTAACAGAAGAAAAAATACATTAATTCCAGAATATAGCTAAAACACCGCCCTTGTAAGCATCAAAAAGAAAAAAAAACAATTTTTCTGCCAAAATAAGGTCAAAACCTCACACCAAGAAGGTCACATGGCGATAATTTTAAATAACTGATCACTCTACCAGAAGCAATCCCATTTTTTCTCCAACAGTTCTAAGTTCATTTCCCTTCGCAGATTATTGCTATTATTATTTCATTTTTTGTTTAAGTCAAGAGCAGGAAGAAAAATCCTTACTCTGCATTTCCAGAGAAAACAGCAACATCATCGCAAGCCATTTTGATTTGCATATTATAAAACACACAAGCAGAACTATTAAAGCAAAACAACTACCTTTTTTTAAGTTGTTAATTTCTTTAAAAGAAACCAACAAAAAGTGACATTTTACATTTTAGATTTAATCACTTGCCCAAACATCGCAGGCAGGAAGTGCGGATTTTTTTTATTCTTTCCCAAAATTGGCAGATAAGCGATTCCCTTCTTTAACTTCAGAAAAGACCCAAAAATTATGGGCTTCAACTCAGAAATATGCTATGCATTATTTTGATTTTAGATTTGCTTTTCATATGAATAATGAGTGAAACGTCAGTTTTCTTTGATCAGCATTTTGTGAAGGGTCCGTTTTGCTTGATTGTATTTTTGTGAAGGGTCCGTTTTGCTCGATCGTATTTTTGTGAAGGGTCGGTTAACGGACCCGAATTTCCTCTGGCCAGACCCCTGCTTTTCAACTATTTGTCTTAGAAAATAAAACCAAGCACTATAAAATAGCTCTTTTAAAGCGATTTCGGATGATATATTTCAGTTTTGCAATATATCAATCTATGATGGAGTTTTAAGCAGTTAAACGAACGTATTTACCTGTAAAAGCGGCCATTTTGATGACGTAATTACAGGTGGGACCTTGACCTCAGAAAGAAAAATTAAATCTTTCTAAATAGATCTTTTAAATAGCTTTCAGATGATATAGTTGAGTTTTGAAATATTAAAATCTATGATGGAGTTTTAGGGGGAGTTAAACAAACGTATTTACCTGTAAAAGCGTCCATTTTGATGACGTCATTACAAGTGAGACCTTGACCTCAGAAAGAAAAATTAAATCTTTCTAAATACCTCTTTCAAAAAGCTTTCAGATGATACATTTGAGTTTTGCAATATTTCAATCTATGATGGAGTTTTAAGCAATTAAACGAACGTATTTACCTGTAAAAGTGGCCATCTTGATGACGTCATCACGGGAGTTCATGACCCCTGATCAAGTGTCTCCCGGCGGTTTTTTGTTCTTATATATCTGTACATAAGCTCTGCACCAAATTTCACACTGGTATCCGGAAGTGAAATATTTCGGCTGTTTTTGTCGCTAACTCCACAGACTAATTGAGGATTTTGAAAGTTCTGTCTTTTTAACATAATTTTCGTGTTCCTTTAACCTGAATTTTAGCGCCCGTCGGGTCTGTCCGACGTATCCAATTTGACATTCACAGTTTATGTGATAAATGCCCCCGATACTTTGGTTCTTTCCATTTCTTGCTTGGCACTGAAGAAGAACGCTTTATGCCTTTGAAACATGTTTGCCAATTTTAATTCGAACCATTTGTGCTTTTAGACGTTGTTTTTTCGATTTTTACTGATTACATTACTGTTTGTTAGAAAAAGGAATTATTTTCATGAAGAAAAATGCTTTGTGATTCTTTAAACCATGTATAAGCCATGAACTCGGATCTTTTACTTTCTAGTAAATTTAATTTTCTTTCCCTGAAGATTTTGTCGATGAAATTGTTAATGCGAAAATTTTATTATTAGTTCTAGAATTTTTTTCAAAATCTATTTGCTTTTTTTGCGTATGATTATCTTTTGGGACGAAAATCGTAGGTGAGCAATGATCTTGTAACTAGATTAAAAGGTTAACCCAGGAGTACGATTTTTCAGCACTCTTCGTTGCCCAGGCTAAATAATAAACAGTCTATGTACGTTTAGATAAAGGGGCGGCAAATTGACGAACCGCCCCGGGCGGCAGAAGCTGTAGCTACGCCACTGACGTTAAATACATGATAAAGGCTGAACACCAAAGCAGGACATTTAGAGTTACTCAACAATACCCTGCTAATGTTTTAAATTGTTAACACAGCAGGGGTGTTGATCTTTAGAAGCTGCTCCAGATTAAAAACCACATAACTTTACAGTTCAACCAATCCTTCCAACTGTCCCTTTGAAAAGGATTTAGTTGACATAGAGGGTTTTCATCTATTTTTTCCACAGCTTGATAAAATTTCTTCTCCAACAAGTAAATATATCTAAATTTAGCCTAATTTTGGGAGCTTATGACTTGTCTCTGAATTTCAAAACCATTTTTTGTACATGTAGTACGTTAATTGCATTATTCCCATCAATTTAACCTTCATTTTATAATAAATTCCAGCCAGAAATATACAATAAATAAATAAATTACCTAAACATCTTTCCTTGGGAACATAAATTCCACACTAAAAGTTTAAAATCAGTCCCAGAACAAACTAAATTTCCATAAAATTGCAAACAACATCTAAGTACCAGTACTTCTGAAAAGGAAAATAATAGAAATTTTAAAATTACATGCATCATTGAGAAAACATATTTTTATAACTTTTTCATAAAACATTTGACAAAGAAATGAACATCAAATTTTAGTTTTAACTAGTTGTTTTGGGATTTATATAAATAGGGAAAAAAATCCGTATACATTTAAAAAGAACAACTGTGGAAATCTTGGGAGCGTGGGCATTTGGAGCTTGGAGCATTTAAAGCACAGGAACTGTTCACATATATGAGAAATTAAATATTACTGCAAGATTAATTTTTAGTTTTTACAGATTATATGCATTCATCAATAGAACAAACAAAAATAATACCACGACAAACCTTTCTCTGAGTTTTTTTCTTGAAAATGGTTTAAAGCTGTCTTCGCATAGTTAAGAATGATGTCTGAACTATTGAAAGCAAAAAAAAAAATCATTAAACGAAAATTATATTTAATATTGAATGCACACAATTACTTTAATATACTATTGTTATTCAACACATACACAGACGCACACATATATATATATATATGGCCGATTCTGCCTGAAAATGATGTTTTGCATTCCAAAATTTATCAACTTTTCACATTTGTGTAGTTTAGCATTTTTTAAAGGCAAGATACATATTTTTGTTAAACTGCAAAAGTTCAAAAAACATTGAGTCTTAAATTTGTAAGTTTGACAAAAAGTCATTATGCAATTTTTTATTACTGATGTTTAATTTTGATTCAGAAATAAATTTATTAATGATTCATCAAATTTATCACCTAAAATAAAAATAAATATACTAAAACTGCTGAAGTATTTTTCTTTTTTACACTACTCATCAACAAATTTTTCCAATGAGTTTCAATTAAACTTATGGAATAACACATAAAAATTTAAAAAAATTAGCTTTGGAACAATCAAGAATCTAAACTATTAGAAATAATGCAGAGTATCATTTTATCCTCAGTCTATCATTACCAACTACATGCTAATAACTTTTGAGCTTGATGGTAAAGACACTGTAATGTATTTCACCTGCCAAGACCTGAAATATGTCTACCTTCCTCAAAATTTTACATGCTTTAAACGAAGGCTCACTTAAGATAACATAAAAAGAACAAAATTACACAATAATGTTAAAAGTAACTTACTATGAGCAAGAACGGATGACAGCCATAATTTATTGTTCTATTTATTTTAAAATTAAATACACCAAAGCAGGAAGCATTGAAATTGCTATATCTAAAATTCGTATATTATCAACAACATTATGATCCACTAAAACTGAAAGTTATTTGAGCTGTGTGTCAGTAGCACCCAATGGTCATGAAAGCCTCTAAAAACTGTAGGATGGTAATGGCTAAGGTTGCGACATGGAAGACAAAACATCGATGTTTCTTAACGTTGATGTTAGAAATTAAAACATCGATGGTGTTAACACATTCACCAAAAAACATGTTTTCAAATATCGATGTTTCAAAATATCGATCGTTTTTTACATAGATTACGCTTTAATTTGAATGCAGGGTGTAAAAAAATCAATGATTAAAAAAAAAAAAAAAAAAAAAACGATTTTTTTTTTAAATAAAATCAGATTTTTTTTAATTTAAATCAGATTTTTTTGATTAAAAAAATAGAAACTTCAGTTATTAATTAATTTACATGTATGAATGATTTACCTCTAAGTTTTTAAAAACACAGAAACACCTTTCCCAGATAACACAAAGACATCCACTGGACATCCAGAAGCCGTCATTCATAGGATTCTCTGATTTCCGCAGGAGATCCCAAATTTACCGAAAAACGTCTTGCAGACGTCTGCAGGTGATCCAAAATCCACTTTTTTTACGTCCACAGGACGTTTTAAACGGACATTTTCAGGACAACTGCAGGATTATCACGGGACACTCTAAATCTTACGCACGTCCTGCGGGCATCCTTAAGACTACTGCTGGACTGTCATAGGATGCTCTGACGTCCTTCGCAGATCCGTCTGGCCTTCCTTTGCCCATCCCTTTTTATCCTAAGCAGGTCGTCTGGACGTCCTTTGACTATCCTTTTCAATAGTTTTTAAATCCTCTGGCCGTCCTTTTGAATCCTTATAGATTCCTCTGACCATCCTTTTCAATCCTTTATAAATCATATCTAATCATCCTTTTCCATTCTTTACAGATGGATTATTTTTAATTCATACTTTCAACCAGTCCGCCCCGCCTTCATATTTTAGCTTAAACACAGAAAAAAAAACAACAAGCTTTTTTACTTTATTCTGTAAACTATTAACATTAAATATGTCGAAACCTAAAATGCATTTCAAGCTAAACTGCTTTTTCTTAAAGATCGTACTAAAAGTTTCTTTTGAAAAGAATTTTCTATTCAACAAATATCCTACTGCTGCATTGGTTTAATGTTTATCAAAATGTACTTCAAAAACAATTTTAAATACAAACATGTGTAATAGTTAGACTTACCTTCAGAGCCTGATCATTCTGACATTGGACAAGGGGCACATTTCTATTTCAGGGCCCCTCGCCCCCCCCCTTCTCATATCAGTTATGTGTTACAAGTAAAAAACATCTTACGATACCAGAATGAAATAAAAGTTTTGTGGAAAGATCAATTAAAAAAAATAACAATGCTACCAAATTATTAAGGCAGGGATTCAAGTGAAACAGCACTGCGATCGCTTCGAATGCAATCGCTACTGGAAGTGAATTACATTATCATCAGCTTAACTTGGCACTGACGTCACTACGAGCGGAGCCAATAAGAGCTCACAAGCAGTCGGCGATCTCCTCTTATTCGCCAAGTAGGCTGTGACGTTTTATCTAGCTCGTTTTTCATAGGCAAACGTCACGATGAACGTTCTAATGTAATTCATTTCCAGTATCAAGAAACGTTCTAATGTAATTCATTTCCAGTAGCGATTGCAGTTTGCGATAGCCTGTTTCACTTGAATCCCTGCCTAAGACAAAAATATACGTCAACATACACAGTAGGCTGTTAGTATTAATAGTAAAATACACAATAGGCATTTTAGTACAATTTACACTAGGCATTTAATATTAAGGAGGCGTTGGATAAAGTAAGGGGATTTTGGGCCCCCCTGAAATCTAAGAGGTGGGGCTTGTGCCCCGCGTGCCCTTGCGGTAATCAGGCTCTGCTTACCTTGGCAAATTTATAGCATAAAAGCTTAACACGAGACAGAGAACATGCCGCACGTTTCGAAATGGTGGTGTAAATATTCGCACTGCCAGGCGATAGCATGGGTGCTATGCTAGCGCGCATGTGCGGAAAACCGGCTTTTAGTAGTTCGTCTTGTATGGGATACCAGTTGGATGTCCATCTACACTCAGATGTGGGATTTTCAAATTTCGAGAGAACTCGTCTCACGTAGGCAATCCAAAAGACGCCTTTTGTGATCCTTCGAAGAACATGTCCTATATAGGATTTGTGGGATCCTTATAGGACATCCTGCGGACGTATGTGGTTATCTGGGTTGAAGTAAAGCTTCACCAGTAAGGAACCCAGAAAAAATTAGGAGCCAATCTGAAAAGTATCCTGTCTACTAGCTAGGATAAAAATCAAATGGGGCAGGAAGCTCAACCCAATCCTCACTTCATTCAGCCCCCCCCCCCCTCTTTATTTTGCTTTTGTTTTACAAAGCTGGAATAGATTCCATTTCATTCACTGATAAAGACTGCCCCCCATCCTCCCCCCAAGTTGCTTATGCAAGGCATAGAAAATTCAGCTTCTGTTTGGTTGTTTTTGTTTTTTCTTTCACTGAAAGTATATCACACACAGGCCCATCATTTAGGGGGTGGGCAAGGGGGTCAATTGCCCTTCTGACTTTGATAAATCAATATATTTACAAATAAGTGGCTGCATGTATTTTCTGTACTTCAGATATTAGACAAAACAAAACGCACTATTTGTACATACATATTATTTGGCCTACAACCTTCCACCATCTGTGGAGAGCGATGAGTAGGATTACTTTTCGATTTATTAGATGGAGATCAAAGCTCTAAAAGAAAATGGTAAAATTAATGAAATTGGGATTGTCCAAGAGAATTTTATAAGGATTAAAATAAAAAGTGATTTAAATCAATGATTTTTTTAAAAAAATCAATTGATTTAAATCGCAATTTAAATCAATTGATTTAAATCATTGACTTCCTGTTTGAATGTACAGTAACCTCTCCTCTACATCGAACTTCGTTATATCTCTCAATCGGATATATTGCGCTTTTCCTTTATCTTCCCAAAACATATTGACCTTAAAACTTGGTATGGTAATTACTGAAAACTTTTTTGATTGAGATAGATATGGCAACTACTGATTAACAATGGTATTTTTTTTTCTTTCTGATGAAATATGAAACATTGACATTGGAAAAAAAAACAGAAAAACAATGTTTAAAAATCATCAACAGCAAATGATTGGTGGTATTTAAAGAATTAATTAATCCAATAGGATAGATACGGTAACTACTGATTAAGGATGAATCTTTTTATGGCATATAATTACTTTCTCGCTGAAATATATATTTAAAAATTTTTTTAAAAAAGCAGTAAGAACAAATCAGCAATGGTTAAAAAATATCGAGCGCAAAACATTGATAATAATCATGAATAATGTTTTCCCGTCCATTCTGCAACTTCCGATTAACGATATGCATAAATGTTTTGATAAATGTAATTATCGCACATTTTTACACACCTTTTTTGCTGAAATATAAAACATCGACATCGAAAAGCACATTGAACTCGAAACATTGATGTTTGGAAAACATCCGCCATAAAACATCGATATTTTTTAAAAACATCGATGTTTCCAAAATATCGACATCGATGTCGCAGCACTAGTAACGGCACAAAATGCTGGGGACAAGTTTCAACTATACGAGAAACATATTAATGTGTATAATCAAGCAAAAAAGAAACCTGATCTCAAAATAGGATAGTTATGTAAAACACCTCTGTTAAAACTCATCCACACAAATGTCAAAAAATGCTCTTAGGGTATTAAGCTCTTCAATTGATTTAAAATAATGTTAAATTTTGGAAAAGAACATTCACTTGAGAAATGCATACAGTTAGCACATATCTGCATGCAAAATTTCATTGTATGACTTGTTATACACTGACACTTTTCTCAGGCAGAGCAAAAATTTGAAACTACTGTTCTTATGTATCCGATACTGTTATTAAGTTTGCATATAAGTTTCAATTTCAAAAAAAAAGGAGAATGTATTTATAACATGTATACCATAAGTGTAATACTGGAAAGTTCTTCCTGGTGTTTATGAGGCAAAACAAAAAATCCACTTCAACTCCAACAAATCCAGATGACTAGTGGACAGCCTTTTTCTTGATCATTGTTTAAAATAAAAGTTATTTCTGAGATATGCACTGCATGCATGAGTACAGTATGACCTCAAAGACATGGTACCTCCGTTTGGAGTTGGAGAAGCAAGAAGATGCGAAAGGGAAGATATTTTATTCGTGTAATCCATCCTAGGGTTTTGACCAATAGTTAAACTGCTACAAAAAATATATTGACCTCAGTAAGTGTACAATCTAAGCCCTGGAATGCCCAGAGGCTGGAGGTAGTGCATACTTATCTAATATGAGAAAAAAAAAAGAAAACATTTTACCTGAATATATACATTTGATTTTTAGCAGAACCAGCACATGAATTTCTCAGAAACCTGAACAACTCTGTCAGAAAATCTAATTCAACATCTTGAAAATCTTTATTTGCTAAAATTTCCAGACCATGATTAGCAACCTTCGCAATGGTTTTCCAATGAAGATCATTGATTTCATATCTACAATAGAAAAAATGTCGTAAAATCAGAATAAATTCACATATCAAACTTGATGGCATAAGAAAATAATAAACAGAAGAAATAAAGATTCCATTAATGATTAGAAACATTATTTTAATCATTAATAGGAAATTTAACCTTTTTTTTCTTTTGAAAAATTTACAGTAGTTATAATTGAACACTGAAATACTTTCTCAATTGTATAATTATATTTACTTCAATGGTCTAATCCTGAACAAAAAGGTAGGGGGGGTCACTTATAGACACAACATAAGTTAATGAAATCAAAAACTGGAGAGACACTGGTAAAAACTTAAAGGAGGGAGAAGCCACCCTCTGCATTCCCCCTCAACTACATCACTGGTTTAATTTTAGTTAAATTAACAATGATACTAATTAATATGGGTTGCTTTCTCCCGAGCCAGGGTTGTTTGATTTCGTCCTGGGTGGAAAAAACTGCCGGAAAAAACCTGGAAAAAACCGCCACGGACAAAATAGCATTTTGTCCACTTTAAAGAAAATGACAGTTCTTGATTGAAAAATACAAAGTTAAAAAGTAATGTTTTAAAATATTGATTTTTTTTCAATGAGGTAATAGTTTTATTATTAAAATTGGCACACATAATTATGTATACAAACAAATATTTAATAAACATTAGATACTATAAAAGTATAGTATCTGTATAAAATAAATGAATATTAACGATAAGATTTAATGCTTATAGGAACACACATCATCAGTAAATAATTTTAAGATGTTCATTTGTTGTGAAGGAGTTTCATTGCCAATAATAAAAGTGTACATAAAATATAAAAGTAGAAATAAAAATTTTAAAAGGTTTGAGTATCAAAATATTAAAAACCCTATGAAGTAAACAATTTTTGATGTCAAGAAAGAAAATTTTGCCATGAAATGAAATATGTTCCTATAATAACATTAATCTATCCATAAAACAATGCTGTGTACATAAATATTTTACAATGGGGCAACATTCATTAAATCCTCAAAAAATATAACGTAAAATGAATAATGCAGAATAAGAAAAAGGAATTTTTACATAAATGAATAAAAGTCGTATTGTGAAATTTTAAAGGATATTCAATGTGCATACAGAGAAAAAAATCAGTAATCGTCAAATGCTTCAATTGGTTAAAAATCAATGGGTTAATTGCCACTCTTTTTTTTTTTTTTGTATGATACCATCATTTTATTTTGGGAATTATGTAATGCAAGAGAGATACTAATTGTACATCATAACATTTTTATACATCAAACGTATGAAAAAAAATGTTTTTTTTTTTTTTTCATTTCTTCCATTTTGTCCATTTCTTCCGGCGTCCCGGACTTTTTGCAAAAAAGGGGACAAAATGACAACCCTGTGAGCCGAGCAGGGTCCACCAAAGAAGTTGATCTCCGAGTCATTTTCCTGTACTGTCAGTTCTGCTTTAATCAAGTAACAGATACTATCCGACCTCAAATGCCACACCCAGCGCCGTTGAACGGTTTCGTTTCAAAAAGGTGTGACAACGTGATTAATAAAATTCACAATAGTAGCATTTCTGCTTAGTCCGATACTATTTTGGGCAATTCCACAGTGTCGGACGTAAGAATTACACGAAATTTGCTTTAAAAAACACAGGGTGGCCAAAGGAAGAACAAAATCTTTTTCCCTGATTTTTCCCTGCATAACTAAAATTTTCCCTGATTTCTCTTTTTTTATTTCTTATGCTCTTGAGGCTTAATTTCTGCTCTTCCTTGATACTTGGATATATCTGGCTGTATAAACTGCTTCAGGCAATATATTTATGTAAAAAAATTAGCAACAATAACAAAGAAGGCGTTTGAGACTGCTAATTTGTTAACCCATTACCCGCTGGTGTTGCGTTGACGCAACGGTCATTATAAAAAATCATAAAAAATTCGCTATTTAACTAATTTTTATACCGATTTCAGTTTTAGGTTTAAGAACAACCATAGAAACATGTTAAGTAAAAAAATTGCCTCAAACATTTTATTCTATATGTAATAAAAATTGTGGTTCTAACATGCTTTTTTTTGCTCAAATTTGTGATCTATTTTTCTATCAAAACACTTAGAAAAGAAAAAAAGTTTGGGTTTGTATGTGAAATACTCTTAGTCAAGGTCACTTTTATAAAAAAAAATTCCACTCAGAATTGATTCTGTGTCGGAGGGAAGGAACGCAAAAGCAGGTGTTGCTTGCGTGAGCGCATCGTCAGCGAAAAAGGGGTAGTCAGATCTTTGGTCAGACTGCCTGTCTCAACTGCTTTTTCGAAAGGCATATGCGTATTTCTATTCTGCGCGTTTTGACTTTTTTTCGTCTCCGCCTTTTGAAATGCCCAGAACAAGATATTTTAGTTTAAGAAGCATTCGAACATGTTTTTGAACAAAAAAATTAAAAAAAAAAAAAACACTCTGATGTGATGATGATGATTCAAGGTTCTACTTACGGTAAAATTGAGCCCGTAAAGAACGTTTCTTGTTACTCCAGAATTCAGAAGAAAAATCCTCAGCTGTTCCTCAGCTTTGCATCATTGAGCAATACAGGCCCGTCATTTAGGGGGGGGGGCAGGGGGGGTCAATTGCCCCCTGAGAAATCAATGTATTTACATATAAGTGGGCGTGGTTTTTGATGTTTTTCGGTGAAATTGCATTGTGTTTGGACCCTTTGCCCCCCCCCCCCCGGAAAAACTTGAAATGACGTCCCTGGAGCAATATAACATGGAAATGGGTAATGTTGATTAGTGAAATAATTTAGTTTCAAATTATAGAATTAGAGTCTGAGAGAAAAAGTGTTGGCCAATATTTTCAAATTATATCTATGCTGCACAAACAAATGCTCGGAAACTTTCAAGACTGTCTGAGGAAGGAAATAGAAAGTCACTGTTGGGGTTTTAGACGAGAGGTTGCACTTAATTTTTGCAGCCCCCCCCCCCCCTTGATAATAATACACAGAAGAAAAGTTCAGCTACAGGACCGTCAAGCAAATTCAGCTTTCCAATGCCAGTATCTGGGGGGCATTTTACAGCAAGATTTACAAATAACAAAAAGGTACGGTGCAAGTATTTCCATTGTGTTGTTTTTGAAACCACTCGGGTACCGGAGCCCGAGTAGACAG
>JAXGGA010005655.1:0-76341 GCA_038373865.1 Uloborus plumipes
GTGAACAGTAATTAAGCATTACAAAAGCAAAACAACCATTCGCCAAGCGAACGAAAACGAGTCACCAGATCAAATCTGAAAACAACTGACTGACTTGTGTTCAAGGCCAGCTATTTATACACGGAAAGAATTCCCGACAACTTTCTAGTAATATCTGGAATATTCCAAATCATTCATAACTTTAAACAATTCATTCAAGAAAACGCTAGAAATAAAAAGAAAAACACCACTCCGAGCGAAAATGTCTTCACGCTTATTAAAGTTAGGGCAAGTGTAAAAACTACAAAGTGTTACGGGGCCGGTATACAAGTGATAAAAGTGATATCTTCAGATACTTTTGCAACATGACGTCAGATAAAACCAAAACTAATGAAAATGATGCAAGGCAGGAAAAACAACAACTATTTACAAGATTTGTAACAGTATGTTAAATAGGGTGGTCACAAGGTACACGGGGGAAAAATTTTTCATCTAATCTTTTGCGGCATGCCCCCTTAAACTGTGCCAATAGGCTAAAAAATGAGATTTGCAAAGTTTTAGCTTAGTCGGATAATATTAACACGTGCCTCAAAGAGTGTAAAATTAAGAAAAAAGTTATTTTTAGTAAAAATTCGTAGTTTTCTTTCAATAAAATCTAAACCATTAGTCCTGAAATCTCCCGGTTTTTGTCTTGAGTACTGGGGAATTTTATTATTTTTAAAGTCAAAAAGCATTCAAAATTTTGAAAAAAATTATCGAGTTTTTCAGAATTTTTCAAGAAATCTAACATGCACAGTCAAGATATCTTTTTAAATAGTTTCAGGGGTGTTTGGAAATGTCACAAAGATAACTGAGCATGTTTATAAAAAAAAAAATCGTAACTATACCTTAAAATGGGGTGTATAGGAACAGCGGGGTCAATCGGAACAAAACTTCCCGACCGTGCAAAGAAAATCTTCATAAATATACTATTGGGTATTTTTTGCCATTAATTTTTTTTTAGAAAGTTATGATCAGAGTAAGTAGGAAAAAATCAATTTTGTCATTCTGGCAATGTTACTGGCTTATAAGGAGGGCTGCACTCGGAACGCTAGAAAACATCACATTTTCACAGACTGCAAAACTTCATATGCAAGTACGAACCTTCTTATAATTTAAACCTAAGAGCAGTATGTTTCAGTTATGCATGTATCTGAAAAACTAAATACCACATTAGAATTTACATTTTTTAAAAATTGTGTTATAAAAATGAAGAATACTGAAAAATGACATAAGAAAAAAAAATTGCGGGGTGTATCGGAACACTTGGTTCTCTTGTGCCAGTTCAAACTTATTTAAAGGAAATTGTTTGAAAAATCAAGATTCTAACCCCAATTTCTCTTGTAAAGACAAGAACAGGGATTTATTACTGTTTATCTCTTCTCGTGAGCAACTAGATCTTAGAATGACAGAAAGTTGCAGATTTAAAAAGATTTTTGCTCCAGGAGCTTCTTTTTACCTAAAATATATGGGGGAAAGTAATGCAGACTTAATTTAGCATAAGTCCAGAATACAGACAGTGATGAATAAGTGGGAAAATCTTACAGGACAATCCCTAAAACCCAGAGATTTCAAGAAACTTAAAAGAAGGCAGCGTTCATCCCAGAAGATGTTATGAAAAAACTTAAGTCAAGCCACAACTGCTAGTTTTAAGGCCAAGTACATATTTGTGGACGATATGAGTGACTTCAATTTATATTAAAGCTTTGTATTTTAATTCAAAAGCATTTCTTAAAATTAATTTTAATTTTTCATAAGTTCAAAATTATTTTTAATTCTAATAAATTATAAACCTTTACTGGTATAGAAAAGAAACTTTTATTTGACAGTAACTATCAGTTCTTATTCTTCCCCATCAATATTACTCATGTTTGTGAGACCTATTTACAAGTTAAATTGAAAAAAATAAAAATTTTAACATCTGTTTCGATTGATCCCTATCAGCGGGGTGATTCGGAACACCTCTAAATTCCTATATATATACACTAGGTGGCCAAAAGTATCCGGACACTTTCAAAAATTCACATTTTTACATATAGCTGGAGAAATAAGTGATCAATTGTTCTTTAACTTTAGTCATACAAAATATAGGCTTCACCGAACATTTCCAAGTTGAAATTAAATTACCCTTGCATTTGGGGGACGATAAGAAGGGGGGTTGAAAGAAAAACCGCTTTTTGACCATAACTCTTTGAAAATAGCTCGGAATAAGCTATGCATTTCAGTAATTAATTAGCATACTATGTATAATTACTGTACAAATTCAAATGAACGTACCACTCTTACTTCCGAAGATATGAAACATTTTTTAAAAAACGGCAATTTTATTTGAAGGGTTTTTGCTCATAACACGCAGAGTTTTTGATCAAACCTTATCAAAACTTCAGGAAAGATGACAAAATACAAGAGAAAGAACATACTAAAACGGTTTTTAAAAATATTGAAAATCCGATGAGATATGAACGTTAAAAGGAAAAAAAATTTCACGGCGCATGCGCGAACGACAGAAATTTATAACTACAAAAATATTGTAGCCTGGTATATACTGCATCTTATAAAAAAAGTTCCAGTTGAATATCATGAAAATTGAAAAAGATATCAGCGATCTAGTGAGCTGTATTTCCTTCATTCGCAGACAATACATACATAGTGAGGGTCTGTCCACAAAAAGCTATTTTTAAAATAAAGGTTATTTCGTCATCGTTCAAAACCAAAGTTTCAGAGGGTCTCCGGATACTTTTGGCCACCTACTTATAAGGTCTTTTTGGCCGAATGGGCGAAATGTGACTTCTATGCCAAATATAAATTTTTAAACAGTATACAATTTAACATTGAAAAATATGCTCGATTGTCCCCACACTATTTGTGAACAACCCCTCTCCATTTATGAATTGACTGCAAATGAATGAATTACAGCTCACTAGATCGCTGATATCTTTTTCAATTTTTACGATATTCAACTGGAACTTTTTTTATAAGATGTAGTATACACCAGGCTACAATATTTTTGTAGTTATAAATTTCTGTCTTTCGCGCATGCGCCGTGTAAAATTATTTCCTTTTAACGTTCATATCTCATCGGATTTTTAATATTTTTAAAAACCGTTTTAGTATGTTCTTTCTCTTATATTTTGTCATCTTTCCTGAAGTTTTGATAAGGTTTGATCAAAAACTCTGCGTGTTATGAGCAAAAACCCTTCAAATAAAATTGCCATTTTTTTAAAAATGTTTCATATCTTCAGAAGTAAGAGTGGTACGTTCATTTGAATTTGTACAGTAATTATACATAGTATGCTAATTAATTACTGAAATGCATAGCTTATTCCGAGCTATTTTCAAAGAGTTATGGTCAAAAAGCGGTTTTTCTTTCGACCCCCCTTCTTATCGTCCCCCAAATGCAAGGGTAATTTAGTTTCAACTTGGAAATGTTCGGTGAAGAATATATTTTGTACTAGCAAAAATACCCGGCGTTGCCTGGGTCAGTAATAATATTGAGAAACAATTTATATACTCACCTTTGTTTCTTTTTTCCTGAACTGAAGGAACTCAAAACTTGCCGCTTTGACGATTCTTAAAATGTCGCCAAATTTTTGGGTAAACTGTTTTGGGACACCTAGGATAATTTTGCTCCCCTCCTTACTTTATGAAAATACATTAAGTATTATTATGTCACTAATTTTTGTCAGAGAAATAGTCATCAAATGCTGATATACTATTGCGGACTATAAAATGACGTTAAAAGTTTTTGTCCTAATGATTTCGAAATTAATAGGAAACATTTAGCAATTATTTGTGCAAAAATGCAAATTAATGGTAATTTTAGTCTTGTTTAAGGGTTTTATTAATTTAGTATGTGGATTACTTTACTTTTTGACATACTTTTAAAAAGGTTTTTAATGCATACACATGGAATCGGAAAACAAAAGAAAAGAAAAAACTCAACTTTTCAAATATGGGAGTATTATATCGATGATTAAGATTTTGCCGCAGTCGATAAATATCAGACAATAATCGTTTTATTTTGGTTACGTCGTGTAAAAAGTAAAGTATTATTACGTAGTCTTTGGCACAAAAACTGGTGTCAGTTGAAAAAATCGCCGAGAATCTCAGTTACTAAAATCTTGCACCAAAGTTAGCAAAATTCCTGTTCAATCGGATACTAAGAAACTGCTCTATTATAAGTACCCCGAGAAAGTGACAAATCAACGCAAACAAATTTAAAAAAATGCCGTTAAGTTGTATTTAAAACTCCATCAAATTGGAAAATAATGAACCTAATCTATTTATTAGTTGCCAATCTCTTCTAGCGGTTACGTTATCGATACTCTAAAACACATATTTACAAAACTCGAGAAAATAATTAACGTAGTGAACAATCTTCTAATAAAGGAATACAATTTATTCTACAAAATAATATTTGCACGTCTCAAAGCAACTTAAAACTAAGACTACAAAATGTTTTAAGTAAAAATCATGATAAGCTCATTAGAGAGCGGGCGAGCGAGCGTTTCCAATGTCTATGTAAAAGCCTGGATATTAAATATGAAGCTGAAAAAAAATTACATTTTGATTTGACTTGAGAAAAGCCTTGAACATTTAATGCGAAAAGCGGAAATGATACACGCAATTCTAGCTATCGACAGAGAGTTGAGATGATACACTAAATACTGAATTAGTTTGTTGAAAGCCTTCGCGGATTTATGCGAAAAATGTACCTTAAATTGGAATGAAAAAAGCGCTACCAATCGAACTTTTTCGAATATCGTTATAAATTATAGCCTATGTGTTATTCTGATGTATAAGCTACATTATGGTAAAAGTTTCATGAAAATCCGTTCAGTAGTTTTTGCGTGAAAGAGGAACAAACATCCAAACATCCAAACATCCAAACTTTCGCATTTATAATAGTATTAAGATGACTAAAGGTAAAGAACAATTGATCACTTATTTCTCGAGTTATATCTAAAAATGTAAATTTTTGAAAGTGTCCGGATACTTATGGCCACCTAGTGTATGAATAATAACTGTTCGAAATGTTTTGTCTTTGCTTGGAATATCAAAAGCAAAGCAAAACCGAAGTTTTTACCCAAACAATCAAATTGAAAAAAAATCTTTCAATTACTGTTTTTACAATTTAAGCTGAAAAGTGTTCCGATTCACCCCATTTTACGGTACCTTTTTCTACAACACGAAATTTCGACTTACGCGAGGGATTTCGGTTTTGGAACGCATCCTTCGCGCAAGTCCAGACTCGACTGTATATGAATTCCGTAAAAGTTGTTTTTCTGCTAGTGTAGTGTTGATGCAGCGAAAACAAACTCTCCGCTCTACGTTTTGTACTAGGAAAGCGATATCACTAGTACAAGGATCACCAGTACTAGATTGCTCCTTGCTTCCACATTACTATTGGTTCCCGCTTAGTGATTAGTAGGCAGCGTGTCACGTGATGCATTGTCGTAACGTGATGAATGGAATTCATCAAGCTCAATTGTTGAGGGGAGAAAATCGCGTCTGTGGTATAAATATTTTGGCCTACTTTTTTTTAGCACGTAACAATTTCGCTTACTCTTCTTTCAGTTTTTTTCTCTTTTATATCTGATTTTCTGAAAAGATAAACGTACTAAATAATAAATAGTGAATAAATTTAGAATTTGTCAACTCAAGTACTAAGCGTGTTCACGTTTTCTATGGTGTGTATAAACTGTGTGAATAATGAATATTAAGTGCGAGAAGCACCCAAGATTGTATCATTGAAAACGAAAACAGAAGAAAAATGAATTAATGGGTCAAATTACACAAAACGTATTTAATCTATGTAAAATTTGAAAGTAATTTCTCATTCCTCATATTATAAAGATTAAAAATATGTCAAGTTTAACCCTACACTGCATGGTGTTGCCAATTGGCTACATGGACAATTTGTCCTCCTTATGAATAGCAGAATGTAGTCATAAGGCAACTCAATGCATAAAAAGCAAGTATTGGGTATATTTAAAGCAATTATCACCATTTATCCTCCATACATGGCAGCACTGGTCTGTTACATGCTCTTAAATGAATCCATATGGATAGCTTTTAAAATCACTCAAACTACCATGTTTTGAAATTATATTAGCCTGTGTTTTTACAATGAAATATTTTTCTTCGTCTTTTAGAAAAATAACATGAATAAAATAAACATTTATCTTTCGTTTAAGATGCGTTTTACATCAAAATAATTATTTGGAAAAAATCTAGGACATAATACACGTCTGTAGCCATTTGGCAACATTATGCAGTAAGCATCCAGAGAACACTTCGATTAATCTCTATAGTTCATGAAGTATGTGCTTTGTTTATGTTTCGCGCCAGCTTCTTTCTCTTTTTGGAAGGTATAATATAATCATGCGGATCCAAAAGTGGTACTTTCGGCTGTTCTGCCGTTTATAAGACCTCGCAAATATCAATGCTTAGTTGATGTTCAACAGAGTGAACAAACAAAAAATCAATAGGGAAAAGCCTTTAAAACGTGTTCATTTTAGATTTCAGTTAGCACAACCGTTGTGCTTACACGGACAAGTAAAGTCATTAATAATTTTAAAATGTAGTTTTGAAAAAAAAACTAAAAAATACGCTTTTACATTGGAATGCGCTGTGATCATCACGGGTTTCCCTCTGATTTTCAAAACTACTGAATATCCGCACTTAAGTTTACATGTACTTATAATACATCAATATGCAATACAGTTTATCCTTTAGTATTAAAAATAATATTAAATATATTACTTTTATATTTGCAAAGAACGTAAATTTTATCTTTTATTCAGAGTTACATACATACATATACATACATACATACATACATACAAACAAACCCACATGTGAAATTAAAAGCGTATTAAAAAGAGACCATTAGCTACAGAGGAACTAGTTACAAACCAAAAAAAAAAAGAGAGAAAAGAAAGAAAGCTTGCGCGAGAGAGCCTCCAAAAGACATCAGATTTGACAGAATTGATCATCGGAAAGTACAAGTACATAAAAAAAATAATGTTAATTGTCAAAATGTAAAGGATTACAAGAGTACAGTGCACCAAATGTTCAATCCCTCTATTTTTTTACAAAAAAGAACTAATTTTAAAGACTATCATTTACAATCATTTTTATCTGTTAATGCATGGTGTAGCCATTTGGCAACAAAACTATTTTTAATTAGAAAGGGGTGAAAATTTAGAGTTAAATTTTTTTAAATATTTTTCCATGTTTTCTTATTACATTGACAAACACATATATTTTTTTCTACGAAAAATAAAAAATCATGCAGTGTAGGGTTAAAAGATTTTACAATATTTAAAGAAGATATAAGCGTTTGTTTGAACACCTATCATTTTTTGCTCAAGGGGAGCAGGGAGGAAAACTCAAGAAAAGGGGGTTGGGAGTTTTGGGGAAATACTCCCCTTCTAAGGTACTAACAGCTGACAAAAATTTAGCTTGTCCCTAATTTGTTCTGACATATACCCTTTATCAGTGGCGTACGCAGACAAATCATTTCGGGGGGGGGGGGAGCTGAGTTAAGTTTATTTGAGGGTGGGGGGAAGCACCTCATGAAATGTAGCTGAGAAAAGTGATGCCTACTTAAATCGACAAAAGTACATCATTAAAGAAACTTTTGTCATTAAAATTATTGTGAAGAAAGCGTCTTGATGGACACAGAGAATGATAAGTTTAACTTAAAAAAAATTCTTCATTGAAAGAGGTGTTGCTCAAACATTTGGATATAAATACAATATTTTGGAAAATTTACGCTCTAATAAGGTTAATATTGCAGTTTATTTTGCTATTGTTCCCAATACTGGGTTTCCATTCAATTTGCTGAAATTTATTTAACAGAATTAGATGACTGAAAAAAAAATCGGCATTTCTAATACATAGATTTGCAATAAAAATGAACAAAACGGAATAGGGTAATCATAAGCATGGAGTACAGTAAAATAGATGTGTCAAAACAAAAGAAATCTTTCTTTTAATTTTGTCCTATACTTAATTATGTGTTCTGAAAACTTTTCTCATTTTGGGATTTAAAAAAAATAAATAAATAAAAAAAGAACTTTGCTTACATTTTTAAAACTCGTTTTGAAAATTTCGGAGGGGGATGCAGCCCTATCAGCCCACCCCCTGAATACGCCACTGTCCTTTATTGACTGGGGTATTTCTATTAATCATTGTTATTGTTATACACTTATAATCAACTTGTGACACTACAGTTGACGCTAATTTTACGAACTTCTTGCTTACGAACACTCATGATTTTACGAACTATTTACAAGTTCCAAAAAATCTTCCACTGAAATGCTGAAATTAGTATTTTCTTACACGAACTGAAAATAGCATATATATTTTTTTTATGAATTCTACTCAAGACTTCGTTCTTAAGAATTCCAACCGCAAGTAACGTCTGAGGGAAGAAACACAATTATTTTTATTTATAATTTCATCTTTTCCCACCATTTCTATAACTCGAATTTTTCTGGGGGCAGGGGGCAAAGGGCAAAAACAATGCAACGTATTAAAAAAAAATCCCACTCATGTATGAATATATGAATTTCTAGATGCCGCTAGATGCGGTAATAGCCTCGTAGTGACTCTCTTAAGTGTCTGCCATGAAAATATGCATATCGTACACCGTAGTTCATTTTTGAGGATTCACGATTTCGCTTTTACGAACCTTTTGTTATAGACCGAGAGAGTTCGTGAAATCGTGCGTCAACTGCACTTCAGCTGCAGAACCGAATCTTTCAAAAACAACGAAATACTTCTTCGTAGATTCGAACTACTGCCGTTCGGTGACGAAATTCTGCCCGGTTTGAGAATTCCGTCAGATCCTCAGTTCTTCTTGCTGCAAATCGAATCTTCTCGAGTTCTGCAGCCTCCTCGCCTTGAGTCAGAAGTACTTCTCCAGGAAGATGCCAAGCAATCCCTTGGGCTGAGCGACGAGCAGATTCGCGTCAGAGCTTTTGTGGCCATCGAGGATCTCAAGAACAGACTTCGGCCGGAAGGAATATCTTTTTGGATGCAATCTCCAACTCTGTTAGGTAAAGTCTGATTGGCATTTCACCTTTTCTTCCAGTTAGTACATAATGTAATAATTGAAGGGCTTTAGCCAATGTATGTTTTATATAGCTGGTCATAAATACAGTGGACGTCGGTTTTTTAATGAGTGGTTAATTGAATCAGCCGCTTTTAATGAATCAAATTGCCAAAAATAGAACAATATCCAGCTTTACTAAATTAGCCGCTTTATTGAATGGGCCGTTTTATTGAATTAAAACTGTTAAGAACAAACGTGATTTATATGAGCGACGGCCATTGTACTTGGAAAAAAAACAGTGGAAGTTTAAACTTGCTCTTTGTGAATTGAAGAGACAAGTGAATAAAGGCGATATGTGACAATATTTTAAATTTCTAGAAAAAGCTTTAAAAAAAACTTTATTTTTTATTTTTTAAATGGGGTTTTTCTCAACGGGTAAAACGGGGTCATATTCGTAGTTACCAACCACTTCGGTGACTAAGGGGACATGATACTGTTGGACTTATCAACCTTTATCCATGGGAAAAAATAAATTAAAAAAATTATCACATATCACCTTTATCTACTGGCCCCTTCAATTACTTTCATCAGTTTTTACGTATGTTCATTCATTCTCCTTCTCCCATTTTTGGGTTCTTTTCCCCTTTCATATGATAAACCTTGCTTTCTTTCAGGATGGTACCTGCACGGAGATATCTTCAGCCTTTCTAACCGGCTTCAAGTTGCGGCCTATTTTCGTATGCTCAATGATTCCGCCATCAGAAGCCTGTTTTTTGACAACGATTATCTGAAGATGAAACTTCGCATCGGCTCCGTAAGTGCTTATTAAACCTATAACAATTTTCATAATCATTCTTGAGTAATGACCTACTGTAGGTTGGGGTAAGGCCCCTATATATACGAGCCGGCGCATCAAGATTAAGTTTCACCACTTTGGATCCAGCGCGTGCTTGTGTGTTTAAGAGGTTGTCTTTTCTGGCCAGTAATCGCGTTTTGGTAATTTTTCACTGTGAGCAATTATTAGCGGCACGTGGATTTGGCAAAGCTTAGCAATGTGCCAAAACTTTTTTCTTGTAACCCTACTCCGCAACAATGAAAATATGAAAGTAAAAGTTAAGGAATTGGATCCAAAGTGGTGAAACTTAATCTTGATGCGTCGGCCTGTCTATATAGCGGCTCTAGGTTGGGGGATCGTCGTCACGGGCATGTCGTACACTGCCAGGTTAGGTTTGCCTAGACTACAGATAGAGATGAAATAGCGTGTCACCAGTACCATAAGTATAAAGACTAAACTAGAGCAGATATATAGATTTAAGCCTTAGACTAGGGATGCACCGATAAGCAAATTGGCCTATTACCGATTAATCGGCTGTTGATAATTGGCCGATTAATCGGCCTAGTCGATTAATGATCAAAATGCTTATATTTTACGCTACTAATTTCACCATCACTGTTTTTTTCTTCCCTTTACAATTCCGATTTTAAAAACTGTTACTAATTTATTTCTGAGAAGATTCATTTTTTTTTCCACTTTGATAATTTTTCCCAAAATAATTTCAAAATTTTATTAAATTTCTTCGATGCAGCTCTTTATGTTGATAAAATTACATGAACACATAACATAATTAACGCATTATGTTAACTAGATATGAAAATCGGAAAAAAAAAAAACCCAGGGAAGGATGTGATGAGCACTTGAATTTAGGAGTGCTTTTATTTTATTTTTTGATTTTTCAACTAATTTAATCCGTTTAATTCAATACTTCTGTTCTTCGGGAAAACTAGAGGTTGTTTAAAAGCACTGTGCAAAGGAGAAAAGTATCCCTTCATGAAAAATGTTGCAACGTTATCTATATATCTATTTATTCAAAATAAGAAAATTAATTTATTAAATTTATACAGGGGTGATTGTCAGTTCATGAAAAAATACCTGAAAGTTTTGAAAAGAAAATGTGTGGGGGTGGGGGTGCTTTTTTCAAAAACCAAGGCCCCTATTATTTAAGCACACCTAATTTTATAATTATACGTATTTCAAAATAAATTGCCTTTCATAAACAAACAAAACATTTCATACATTCGAATAGTTTCAAATATAGTTTTTAGTTAAAAAAAATAGAATTTCATCTTAACAGTTTTGTTCGATGAATATTATTAGTAACTAGCTGCGTGGCCCGACGTTGCACGGGCTTTAATGGAGTGAAGGCAGTCTGAGAAAACTACTCGCCGCCAAGGTGTTTCGCCTTCAAAGTAGTGAGGAAAGTTTAAACAACCTACTCGCCGCCAAGGCGGCTCGCCTTTACAGTTGCGAGGAAAGTTTCAACAAACTACTCGCCGCCAAGGCGGCTCGCCTTTAAAGTACCAAGGAAAGTTTCAAGTTAGACTCATTTGAAGCCAACGTATATATGTGCTACATAAGGAAAAAAACGTTAAAAGAATAATTAAACACTACCCAATGTAAAAGTACTATTGCAATTAAATTATGTGTTTAGTACCAATGATACAAAGTAGTAAAAACGTTACTACTTTGTATCATTGGTATGATACAAAGTAGTAAAAACGTTACAAAATTATGACGAATCATATTATTTACTTAGATTAGTAACTATCTTAAATCATTAAACAAAGAAAAAAAGAAGGTTTGAGTCATTTGAAACCTACTTACCTACCTATTACATAAGAAAAAAAAGTCAAAAGAATAAGAAAACAATAGCAGTACGAAACAAAAACTATTGAAACTATTTTGAAAGTTAAAAGGCACGTTTGTTGTCAAATATCAAATTGCTACATTATGTCACAGTTAAATATTAAAGGCTAAAATCTTTGAAATTGTACCGAACTGAAAGGAATTATTTGCCTTGTTATAATCATCATAGGATGGCCTAGAAACGCCATAAAATAAAATGCGTTTAATAAACGAAATGAAGAAAAGGACACCAACAATGAATTTAAAAGATATCGGCATAGCAACGCAATAAAACGTTAATAATTTGATCAGAAAAGAGGTTTTCGAACTTAAAGTTCACACGCTTGTAGCTTTTTTTCTAGTGGAGATAAAAGCTTAGTTCTTCGACTGTAAGTCGAATCAATTCTGGGGTTAAAAATATCGCTCTATCCAATGGCGTAAAAATCAAAACTGTGGAATAATTAGTTTATTTTTTATTGATGGTTTTACAGGGTGCGGCAAAAAAACTCGGACAAAGTTTGTCACGTCCTGACACCAACAAGTTTTACCGTATACAGCTAATTCTTTTTTTAGAAGATTCTATATGTTTTCCTGCATTGAAGAGTACAGTGTCGATTTTGTACTCATCATTGTTGCTTTGTTTGCAGAATGACAGAAAAATGCGTTGCTATTTTTTTACTGTTTCGAGCAGGTAAACGTCAATTCGTTTGCTCAAAATTCCTCGACAGAGTGTTTCCGATGCAATTAGCCGGTACAAAGAGCTTGGTCATGACTTACGCCATCCAGGAAGCAGAAAAAAGTGGACCGTGAACACATTTTCCAACCGTAGGCTCATCAAGAAGCGAGTGCAGAAAAATTCGAGGGTCTCCACTCAAAAAATCGCACGTGAGATCGAATCAGCGACCAATCAGTTCGGCGAATAGCTAAACAAGAACTCAAACTGAAGCCGTACAAGCTCCAAAATGTGCAACTTCTCACTGACGAGAACAAGAGCGTGAGACTTCAAACATGTCGCCAGCTCAAACGTCGGGCCGCATGTGAGCGGTGGAAGCGCATCCTCTTCACAGATGCGAAGCTGTTCACTGTTGAACAAGCGCATAACCGCCAAAACGACAGAATCTAGTTCACTGAAGCTCCTGGCACATCGGCCATCGTCGAACACCACCAAAATCCACAATCGGTGCTGGTCTGGGGAGGAATTTGCGATAGCGGAAAGACTCCTCTTGTTTTTGTGGATTAAGGGGTCAATATTCTTCAGACCGTCGTGATTCTGTGGGCCCAGCAGTACTTTGGTGATGAGGATTGGATGTTCCAGAAGGACTCAGCGCCGGCTCACAGGCCAAAAACGACTCAGGACTTGTGCCGGATCATTTTTCAGACTTCATCTCCTCTACGGAATGGCCCCCCTACTCGCCGGATATGAATCCCATGGATTACAGTGTGTGGTCCTTTTTGGAGACCAGGGCCTGTGCTAAGTCCCACAAAAAGCTAGGAGTCGCTGAAGCAGTCGCTTCTTTGAGAATGAGACCGATTTTCGCTGGAAGAGCTGCGGCCCATCGCTGAAAATTTCAAGTTACGTTTGGATTTGTGTATCACTGCTGGAGGATGCCACTTCAAAACCGGCTGAGTATATTATTGTAAGAAGTCTATGTTAACATTATTAATTGTTGTTTTGCTTAATTTCTTTTATTTAATAAAATTATCACAATAAATCTTTGTCCGGGTTTTTCTGCCGCACCCTGTAATGAACCAAGTATTGCAAGAAATCGGGTGAAGCCTTGCAAAAGGCAAGTTTAAAAATTGAATAACTCGTGCTGTGTTTAAGTTAGAAAATCGGAACAAACTGCATAGGACGGACAAAATTTTTCTGCTTCCAACGATATGTAACATTAATATGTGAAAGTAATTTTTAACCCCAGTATTCGGCGATTTACGTGAAAATTTGCCTTGAATTCGAATAAAAAACGAATTGCTAATCGAATCTTTTCAAACTATAGCCTAAAGTCTTTCTGGATAAATGGACTATTCAACACAAAAATAATTTTTCAAATCGAACCAGTAGTTCCTGAGATTAGCGCGTTCAAACAAACAAACAAACAAACAAACAAACTCTACAGCTTTATATATTAGTAAAGATAAAGATTATCGGAAAATCACCGAAAATTCGAAAAATAATAAAAACTAGCTGCCAGGGCAGCTAGATTAGCTTCCTGCGGCATGCTGATGCATAACGTCACCCCTCTCTAACTTTTACCTCATTCTGAAATTATATTATTTGATATAATTTAATGTTCATTCGATTTCAAGACATACCACGCACGTGGCCCGGCGTTGCACGGGCACTTCGTGCCCTGAAAGTAGTGAGAAAAAAATTTAAAGAAACTACTCCCCGCCAAGGCGGCTCGCTTACAGGCGCTTCACGCCTTTACTTTTTTCCTATATAAAAAAATCATTCGAATTATTGAGATGCTTCACGCCTTCAAGATGGTGAGGAAAGTTTCAGTAAGTTCAGGTCGCTCAAAGAAAAAAAGCAGACATAGATACTCAGTTTTTAATATAAGTAGATGGCTCTTCAACAAATAAATGTTTCAAAATATTACCAGTAGCTAGCGATAAAAATTCTACGTAAGTGGTCCGCTTATGAGTTTCGTGTTTGATTTAGTTAAGCCTTCATTCAAAATTCTCATTATCATTGTTATCACCGTTTCATAGCAACGACGGTTTGCAAGAATGGATTTCATATTTAATCATTTATTAGGCTTAATCGCTTTAAATTTGACTACTTATTAATTGATATCTTCGCTAATTAAAATCGTATAATTATATCAATTGAAACTAAAGAAGCTTGAAAAATTACCTATCTATCGCGGTACCTGGTTCGACTTTCAGTTCATTGGCGTTCAGGAGAAAGAAGCGTGACATAGAAAGATAGAAAGATAGTTAGAAAGATAGTTAGAAAGAAAGATAGTGAGAAAGATACTCAGTTTTTAATATAAGTAGATACTGAAAGTGGGAAGACAAAAGCATAATTAATGTTTATATATACAACCTGTTTATATCAACTGTGAGGATTTTTTTTTTTCATTTCATTCTTTGAATTATTTGTTTTGTTGTTATTCACTACACTTTCATCTTTACTAGTATATAAAGCTGTAGAGATTGTTTGTTTGTTTGTTTGTTTGTTTGAACGCGCTAATCTCAGGAACTACTGGTTCGATTTGAAAAATTCTTCTTGTGTTGAATAGTCCATTTATCCAGAAAGATTTTAGGCTATAGTTTGAAAAGATTCGATAAGCGATTCGTTTTTTATTCGAATTCAAGGCAATTTTCTCATAAATCGCCGAATACTGGGGTTAAAAATTACTTACACATATTAATGTTACATATCGTTGGAAGCAGAAAAATTTTGTCCGTCCTATGCAGTTTGTTCCGATTCTCTAACTTAAACACAGCACGAGTTATTCAATTTTTAAACTTGCCTTTTGCAAGGCTTCACCCGATTTCTTGCAATACTTGGTTCATTAAAACCATCAATAAAAAATAAACTAATTATTCCACAGTTTTGATTTTTACGCCATTGGATAGAGCGATATTTTTAACCCCAGAATTGATTCGACTTACAGTCGAAGAACCAAGCTTTTATCTCTACTAGAAAAAAAGTTACAAGCGTTTGAACTTTGAGTTCGAAAACCTCTTTCCTGATCAAACTATTAAAGTTTTATTGCGTTGCTATGGCGACATCTTTTAAATTCATCGTTGGTGTCCTTTTCTTCATTTCGTTTCTTAAAAGCATTTCATTTTACGGCGTTTCAACAAGGCAAATAAAGCGATCGTCCGTGTTTCGCTTGAATTCCTGCATACTTAGTGGCTTATATTTTTTTTCTGGTACCATTTTGAAAATGTGTTTCAAATCTCCATATATTATTTCTCTAAGCCGAATCCTATACCCGGTCGAAACTCGCTCATTTCTTTATCGAATTGCAAGAAAATTTATGATTTTGAAGCTTATCCCGCGGGCTATTGACGAAAATTAGACCCACCCTCTAAAAAGTGTCGGTTCGTTTTTTATTCGAACTTCAATTTTTGGGCACAAAATTGACTCTATCTAGCGAAATAATTGTCGTATCGTCTCCATTTTGATTTCATTCGAAAGATTAAAAAAAATGCGTTCTTTAGAACGTTTCTCCGCTAGCGCCGCGTAACGAGAATCTCGAAAATCCACGTTTAAGCGACTTATAAGCGATTGAAGTTTGAAAAAGTTAAATTTTTTGCTCAACTGTCAAAATCGTTACATTGTTGTTCAAATCAATTTTAAATGCGACATTTCAAGCCAAGGCTTAGCTCGGTAAACCTTTGTTGTAACTTTTATTGTTTCAAAATACTATGGTAGTTTTGCGATAACGTTAGTATTTAGTTTAGTAGTAGCCTTGGGTATTTGATTTTAATATAGGGTATCACTTTTGTAGTAGTTGTAAAAGTGAACGTGTCTTTGATCTTTTTGAAAAGTTGTCAGAACGACGGCAGTAGATGGCGATGTTGTGCAAATGAAGCCAATAAAAATTGTCGTATTAAATTTTAAGTTTGAGTTTTTTTTTTTTTTTTTTTTTTGCGGAATTCCGCACGGGTCACCTAGTTAAATTGTAATTCATGTTTTTAGCAGGGACTTTTTTTGGCTGCGATCTAAATATTAAAACAACTTTTTTGTTTGGAATTTTGCAATTAATGTTACAGGAAGAGAGCGGTTTGGAAATATTTGTTTTTGGTAGGGAATTGTATTTGTTTATTAGGGAGAGTGTTAAATATATGCTACTTGACATTGTTTTTATTCCTGAGGAAGCATGTGCAAATAATGCGATTGACTTTTTTATGCGGGATATTTTTTTAGCGAGCCGCTGTAGCGGGGAGTAGTTTTTTGAAACCGGTTTCGCTAAAACTTTCCTCCCTTCTTTAAATGCGAGCCGCCTTGGCGGCGAGTAATTTGTTTTAAGTTTCCTTACTACTTTAAAGGCGAGTCGCCTTGGCGGCGAGTAGTTTGCTGAAACTTTCCTCGCTACTTTAAAGGCGAGCTGCCTTGGCGGTTATATATCATTATATACCGCCTTGACGGCGAGTAGTTTATTTAAATTTTCATCACTACTTTAAAGCCCGTGCAACGCAGGTCCCCACAGCTAGTACTATATATTATACTTATGTTTGCGGAAAGTTTGTTATTTATTGTTTATAAATTTATTCATCGCAGTTTCTTGTTCAATGCCTACTTAAGTAATTTTGTTTGAAACATATTTCTTCCTTCGATTGACCAGCAAATTTTGACTTATTATAAATAAAATGAAATACTTATGTTTTCGAATTCCAATTTAAAAGTTCAGGAATTTAATTACTCCTAATAGTGTCATATAAATTGTTTTTCGTAAGGGGTTGCAGAAAATTATTTATTTATTATTAATAAAATTATTCATCATAGTTTCTTGGTGAAGGTATACTTTAAAAATATTAAAAAAAATATTTTTCCCGCCGATTAATTGGCTAAATTTTGCCGATTATTTGTTTTCGGCAAAGGGCCGATTAATATGTGGCCTTAGACCAAACTATACTGCATTTTCACTCATCCACATCAAGGCTGACGACTAAGGCACGACAAGTCTCGATATTTAATTGTCACAACTATACGCATGTTTGTATGGACTTATTATATGGTGTTATTTCCTAACAGAGATTGGTCGATGGTTGAGGTCAAGCTAGGTATCAAAAGATACAAATTTTTCAGTTAACTCATTTATTCTTGTCTCATCCTTTTTGACTAATTAACGGAGACACTAACGAAAAAGGTAATTAAAATTCTATTGCAAATTTGGTGCAGAAATCATACAAGAACATTAACAATTTTAATAGTAAACGAATAAGCAGATTTTTCTGCTTAACCCATTAATGCCGATTTCGAAAACATCAATAAGACATTCGTTCAAGTTTTAAGCTTATTGTCTCACACGTTTTCGATAAGGGTGCGAAACTTATAGTTTCCTTTCGGTGAGTTTTTACCATGTGAAATGCACAACTGTTTTAGACTGATAGAGTCATGTAAGGACAAGTTATATTTCTTTTCCGTGTTGGTATATTTTTGTACCAACCAGCATTAATGGGTTAAGATGGAATTTGTTCACTCCTTGTTGAAGTTGGGTGTTTTAGATCGAATTCGAAAGGTTTTCTTCAAGCAAAAGTATTGACTAATGCTTTTGCTTGAGTTTATCTCATGCAAAAGCATTAGTTAAACTCTCTTGTTTTTTTTTTTTTCCTTTTGGCAATCACGTAAATATTTTCGTGTCTTATTGATTTTTTCTTTTTTGAAAACGTTATTTTTACAAATATTGCAAGAGATATCTTTTCGCATCTTATTGGGTTCTTTTTTTTTTCGTAACTGCTATTTATGGGTATTTTGTTGAAGTTTCCAGACGGTCTTAAAAAGCTACTTTACACTATTCATTAAACATTTTTTATGCATATTCTCTTTAATTGCATTGTTCATTTAGTAATACACTGAAGTGACAAAAGTCATGGGATACCTCTTAATATCGTGTCGGCCCTCCTTTTGCCCGGCGAAGTGCAACAACTCGACGTGGCATGGACTCAACAAGTCGTTGGAAGTCTTCTGCAGGAATATTGAGCCATGCTGTCTCGATAGACGTCCATAATTGTGAAAGCGTTGATGGGGCAGGATTTTGGGCACGAACAGACCTCTCGATGGTGTCCCATAAATGCTCAATGGGATTCATGTCAGGCGATCTAGGTGGCCAAATCATTCGTTGGAATTGTCCAGAATTTTCTTCAAACCAATTGCGAACAGTTGTGGCCCGGTGACATGGCGCATTGTCATCCATAAAAATCCCATCGTTGTTTGGGTACATGAAGTCCATGAATGGCTGCAAGTGATCTCCAAGTAGCTGCACATAAGCATTTCCAGTCAATGTTCGGTCCAGTCGCACTAGAGGACCAAGTCCATGCCATGAAAAAACAGCCCACACCATTACGGAGCCACCACCAGCTTGAACAGTGCCTTGCTGACAGTTTGGGTCCATGGCTTCGTGGGTCTGCGCCACACTCGAACCCTACCATCGGCTCTTACCAGCTGAAATCGTGACTCATCGGACCAGGCCACGGTTTTCCATTCATCTAGGGACCAACCGATATGCTCACGTGCCCACGAGAGTCGCTGCAAGCGATGTCGTTCTGTCAGTAAAGGCACTCGAGTCGGTCTTCTGCTGGAATAGCCCAAGAAATCCAAATTTCTCCGCACAGTTCTAGCAGACACGTCCATTGTACGTCCCACATTGATTTCTACGGTGATTTGACGCAGTGTTGCTTGTCTGTTAGAATTTACGACTCTTTGCAGACGTCGCCGGTCTCGATCTTTAAGTGCAGGCGGTCGACCACTGCGCTGTCCATGGTGGGATGTTATGCCTGAAATTTCATACTCTCGGCACACTCTTGACACAGTGGATCTGGGAATGTTGAATTCTCTAACGATTTCCGAAATGGCATGACCCATGCGTCTAGCTCCAACTAACATTCCGCGTTCAAAGTCTGTTAATTCACGTCGTGCGGTCATCATCACGTTAAAACCTCTTCACATGAATAACTTGAACAGAAATGAAAGCTCTGTAAAAGCACTGCGCATTTATACCTGTTCTATGCGATGCTACTGCCATCTGAAAATTTGCATATTGCTATCCCATGACTTTTGTCACTTCAGTGTATAATTATACACATTTCTCACTGCATAGGTTTTTATTTATATATTTTTTAAGATTACTTTATGTATTATTTTATAATTTCTAATTTGTTAGTATTCTCTTCGTATGGTATTTAGTACGAATAAAAATCAAGGATAGGTTAAAATTTATGTAAATAACTTTCAGAAACAGGAAGTAACGAGCATATTTAACAATAGAGAATTTTAAATTGGTGTAGAAAATTTTTTTCCAACCTGCAATTTTAAAGATTTTTAATTAGTTAGCATTCTTTTCAGGTGGTATTTAGTACGAATAAAAATCTAGGATGGGCTAAAATTTATGCAACTTTAACTTTTAGAAACAGTGAGTAACCAACAATATTTTACAAAATGAGAAAAAATAATCTTTAAAAAATGTTTCAAAATTTATTTCCAACCTGCAGTTTTTGCTTGCAAAAACTTGGTACTTATTTTCTATTTTTGGTTGTAGCCTGAACAAGACTTTGGTTATGAATTTGACTGTCATGGCCTCATAGTCAACTTTCTAATTGCAAGAGAAGATGAAAACAGCTTGTGGTCCGTCATTATGGAAACAGGGAAAAACAAAAACAGGTAAGACAATATTGTTTGGAGTCTAGCACAACTTTAAATTTTCTTTCAGTGACGACACAATTTGTATGAAATGGCAGCATATTTAATAAAACTGTTTGCAAAATTTTGGTAAGAATTTATAGACAGAAATAAGTATAATAAATAAAGGCAACAGCTTAAAAAACATATTCAAATTTTGATAATTTTATTTGTACTTAATTTTTTATTAGGTATTTCTTTTGAAATTTAGAAAAATTTAGCACAAAACCCGTCGACAGTTGTCTCAAAACGATTAGTACAGATTGAACAATAGTGTGGTTTACCAAACGCGATTATTATTATTTTTTAATGATTACGAAATGAAACGAAACTCCAACAATAAAGTAGGAATTTTTTTTTAATTCAGTCAAAACAGGAGCAACATTACTGGGATACAATACTTCAGTTACCCAATGAAAGGTTGGGTCCAATAAAAAAAGACAGAACTTGGTGGATAGCTCGAAGAAAAATTGGCATGATAGTATTAGAAAAGGACAAATAATTGTTAAGTAGAAATTTTGACAGAATTAGCCTTCGTTAATGGAAGACAGAAAGCACAAGACTACTTTAGCAACTCTAATTTCAGGAATAAACTGCATATTCAACAGGACAAAATGACACGAGTCTCTGAAAAGTACGAAGCTGTTGTTTCAGGGCTCTTCTACATTTGAGTCACTTACAGGCCAGCTCTTAATGAGAGTTCATGACAAGATCGCCCTTCTCCCACTCCAAATTCTCAGTAAATGGTATTTATGTCGAGAGCATTAGAGCTTTATACATTAGAATTTTCGTTTTTTATTCATATCCTATAGTTTTTCATTAATTTTGAAAAAAAAAAAAAAAAAAAAAACAATTAAAGATCACAAATGGCAACGTTAGCTCCTGTTTATTCCAAAAAATTTCTACATTGATTCAGGATTTTTTAATTTTTGAGTTCATACTTTTCAATTTTAAGTTATGATAAAATATAAAATAGTTATAGTTGCATACATTTGAATTAGTTTAACTGTTGAGTTGTATGGAACTTAGAACTTTTTTTTTTCAATTATTTATCATTATTTAAATAGAGAAAAAATTGAGTTGAGTTTTGATTGAAACAAAATCAAAAAACTTGCTTATAATTTTTAACACGGCAATGTATAAAGTATTAAGATTTTCATTTCAGTAGTACTTACAATAACGGTGATCTCTCTTTTTCAGAACAGTGTACTCAAAATTTGATTTGTGTTCTACAGATGTTGTGGGGCAGAAAGTACTTGTACCATGTGAACCAGAAGAAATCTTCAAAGCAGAATTTGGAGAAAGATGGCGAAAAATGTCTTCTTTTAACTACAATTTAAATTAAAGTGGCTGAAAAATTCACACTGGATAGAATTCAATGGCGTGGCATGCCATGGACTAAATATTTCTTCAATGACTTATTTGTAACAAATTACTGAACAAATTAAATTCTGATACAATCTTTTTTTATATAAAGGAATGTTTCTTAGAATGAGTAAAATGAAAGTTCGAGCAACTACCAATTTTCTTTTTCCTTTCAGGACAATAACATCAGTTGCTTAAGGTATGTATTGTATTTTACTGTTCAAGTTAAATAATCCAAATTGCGGGACTTATGCCTTGAAACTATCTTAGCAAATGAATTCAGTTTAGAGAAGTTCAAAAACTTTACAGAAATGAAATATACATGCAGCTGGGGAGGCTAGATTAATTTATTATAGCATGGCTGAGTTACACTAGCCATCAATTGTATATTTTAATTCTATTTTTTTTAAAATAAAAGTTGCAATTGCGATTTAATTTTTTTTTTTTAAAAGGAAATCTTTTTTAAGGTATGTTTAATGTGGACATTCTGTATACTGAAACTGCATGGCTATATAAACAAACACAGCATTGTTAGTACATTGCACTACATTTGCAAGCGTACCTATGGATTACTGTCTTTATATAGGCAACTACTTTAATTAGATACATGAAATTAACAAGTACATATTGAATTTAGACTACATTACATCTTTTTTTCCCTTCATACCAGGCCCGTCATTTAGGGACAGGGGGGAGGGGGGTCAATTGCCCCCCCCCCCCGACTTTGAGAAATCAATGTATTTACATATAAGTGAGCGCGGTTTTTGTTTTCTGGTGAAATTGTACTGTGTTTTTACCCTTTGCCCCCCCCCCCCCCCCTGGAAAAGCTTGAAATAACGTCCCTGCTTCATACAGTATTTTGTTCTGTCAAAAATAACTGAAATTGATTTTTCTCATTAATTGCTTATACACAAAGGTAAAAATGTTTACTTATGATTCAATTGAATAATTTCACATTTTCAAAAATTTAAAATATTTATTTAAAAACTTACAAAAATGATAGGTATTCAACAAATGTAAATAATTCAAAGATTAATATACTTATTAACAACTATAAGACAATATTTGTGACATTTTATAATGAAATAGAATTACATTGCACTTAAAAGGCTTAAGCAGCAAATTTTATGCCAATAAATGCATGTTCCATCAACTGTCATCTTCAGTACTCTGGACATGATAAACTTTGTTGTAGCAGTCCTTTTTGTATGATAAAACAGGCGATGCTTTAATAGCTGCATTTAATTTCCTACTCTCCAAAAATGAGTTCATAATAAATTTATTAAAATCAGTCACTTGCGGATGATTCAGATAGTCACTAATCTGTAAAATATAATTAATGATTAAAATCTAGAACTAAGCTGATGTACATATTCATTAACATAGAGTAAAAATATGTAAAAAGTGGTGTGCATGTATTTTCATAAAAAAAATTAACTTTTTTCCTCTATTTTTAATCATGCAAATCATTTCAACTTTCATCGATGAATATAAAAAGTGCAAAACTTTCACTTCAATGTTAGGGTTACACAGCTTTTGCCTGCTGACGAGAAAGCTGCTTCAACAGTGACTTTTTTTTTTTACTTCTTACTATTTAATTTCTTGCTGATTTATCTTGTGTTTATAATGGTTGGCTATTTTTTAAAAAAAGTTTACACACTCACTTTTTCTGTCTAATCTTGCTTTTCTAATTTGTTCTATTTAAATCTAGCCCTACACTGTCGTGCTAAACACAAAAGTCGTATTTAACAAAATTGAGTTATCGCCACCAGGTGGCTCTTTGTGACGTATTTTCCCCACATACAAAGTTTTATGGTCATTTGAGAACGGAAATATTTTTTAAAAAATGCTGAAAAAGTATCATCAGAATCAAATACATGGTGGCGCAAAATTTTAAAGAGTTATATCTCAGTTTGAGCTCGACTGCAGATACCACTTTTGCGCTCAGCAAGGCAGTACACACATTATATTGCAGTTTTGTACCATTACATAAATCCAAAAAGAACATGAATTCCTAACTATACAGAGAAATTTTTACGAATAAAAATACTTACATCCATCCATTCACAGCATGCAATTTCTTCGCTACTTTCCTTAATCTCTGAGGTGAGGGGCTTTAAGTAACACACTGCATAAATGTCGCTGCAATTAAAAATGTGCTGATGGTGGTGCCTAAAAGCTACTACAGAAATAAAATCTGTTTCAATGCCAGTCTCTTCAAAGACTTCTCTTTTGGCAGTATCTGCCAAATCTTCTCCTGTAAAAATAGGGTTCAATTTCAAAAGCAGTCAAAAGGCATATGATTTTTAGAGCATACATAGAAATGCAATGGTAATAATAATAAAAATACCCCCCCCCCCCTCCTCCCTGTTAGTGGTTTTATATATATTGTGGTTAATTCATTTTGTCATTTTTGGTGAAAAAAAGCAATGACTTGTTTTAAATGACTCTTAATCAATGATCCATTAATTTGTAGCAATTCTAATAGTATTCTCTTGAAATGCAGGATTATAAACATTATCTGTTAGAATGAAAGTCGAACCTTTGTCTAATGGAAAATTATCTCAAACTATTTATTATGTTTTAGCAATATATTGATGGTAGTTTGAGAGGTTTTTCTGTGATACAAAATTGTAACCTACACTTTATCAATTCACTAATGAAAAATTACTGGAAATATAATGTAAAAAAAAGTATACTAAGTAATTAGAAATTCAAAAATATAAAAAAAGTTTGAATTAGTAAGATTTTGGTTTATTGAATAATTTAAATTACATGAAGGATTAAAAGAAGTATAAAATCGAATTAGACCACAACATTTGTTAAACAAATGACAGTGCATCAATTTCTATAGTATTAAGGCAGAAGAGTTGAATAAGTACAAAAGGTCTAAAAATACATAAATTCAACTTTCCAAAAAAAGGGGGGGGGGGGGCAAGAAATATTATCGCACATTTAAAAAACTATACAATATTCAGTTATCTATTATGAGTATAAAGTTATTTATGTATGCCGTTAGGTGTAATCTGCATCATTATATTATTTTTTTAATACAGCAAATACATCCATTATGAACTATCAAGATAAAATAGTAGCTCAATGAAGATTCTTTAAAAAAAAAAAAAAAAAAAAAAAAAAAACTGACAGAATTAAAGAATGGTAAAAGTTAGAGTACATTGTTGGTTAGGCTTTCTCGCTTTCAGTTCACTCTCCTTCTCTACATGGTCAAGCCAGTTTCAAGCAGAAATAAACATACCTGGATCTCCATATCCTCCGGGTAACTTCCAATGAGGTTTTGCATGATATTTTTCTTGAATCGTCAAAACTTGATTTTTATCATTTATGACCATGCCCCCAACACCTGTTTTACATTGAAAAAATTAAGTATGACAGAGGCATGGCATGTAGGAATACAAAACATGATAGATACATTTAATAGTGGAAAACAATTTTGCAGAAAAGATAAAGTTAATTAAAATTACCAATATGTGTATGAGGGTATTGTGGCAGTAGATTTGGCTCATCCTTGGGTAACCATCTGGTCAGCATAACATAGGAAGTTTTGGCATGATGAAATAAGAATTCATGCTAAAAGTAGAGACAACAGTTTTTTTTCATGCATAAAAAGTAAAATATAGAAACATTTAATAGTTCCTTTAAAATGCAAGGCAAGTTCATTGAATCTTAGTGCTTACTTTGACTAGAATAGGAATATAAGACGAGTTTGAAATGTTGACTTTGAACCAAATGCCTCTAACTCCTTTTTCAATCCAATCTGACAATGATTCTACAAAAAGAAAAACTGATGTCAATACATTTTTCTAAACAATATGGAAAAATTCCTTAAAGCTAACAAAGATAACCTATTGCAGAAAAAACATATTTTGCTATTCAAGTTTATAATATTCCCTATTAATCAAAAAATTTAATTTTTCTACAGAAAAACAATTATCCAGCATTAAACCAAGAGGGAAAAGATGTCTTGGGAACTATAACTTTAAATAGGAAAGTTATATCTTTAACATTGATTTAGCTTCATAACAGTTAATCAATCTTTGCCAAATTAACCTTACAGTTTCACATTTACAGTATTTTTGTGCAAAAGAATTTCATTTTTTAACAGAGGAGAATAATGATAGACTTCTTTGTACCAAATAAAGTTCAATAAATGGCAACATCCATGCAATTACGATGATTTGCACCCAGGCTCTCGGTATAGAAGTCTGAGGTTCCTCGGTAGTCTTCTACGCATACATGAAAAACATACATGATTTACTTTAAATACATAAAATTTAAAAACAGAACTTACCCTACTTCATACAAGCAACGAGAAACGTTGATTCTAATCTGACAGCACAACTTGATTTTATGGTAATGGTTAGTTTCTTAACCCCCCCCCCCTCACCCCGTTTCAGCAGTTCCAGAATTACATGCTAAATGGACGTGATAAGAAGTTTAAAACCGTCCGGGTTAAACATTGTACATAGTTACTTTGTAGCCTTTTCTCATTTATTATATTGGAATCAATTTCCTGTTCAGTAGATTATGGTTGGTTATGATGCTCTTTTTATTCCTTTACTTTTAACGTTCCCAAACTTTTAACGTGAACCGCTAGGTGAAAAGTGATGGCTTATTTTCAAAACTTACGTTGTAGAAATTGATCTGATTTGTCTAAATCTGGTCTGAACTGCCCGATGCCCTCAAAATTTTTTATTAAGGTAAGAAATATGAATAAAAGACTGAGGTATTCAAGAATTCAAGGAGAGTTAACAGCAAAATTTTAACTAAAAAAAATTAGATGCAGGAATTAAAGATTCTATTAAAACCAACAGTGGTTATATTTGTTTTCATATCTGTTAAAATGGAACAAAATGTCAATTGGTTATTCTTTACTAAATAACGCATAAAAATGCCCATGTTCTTATAATAGGGAAAAATAATGGTAGCATCATTTATTTGAATTTTACTGCATATGTAAATCTAGTTTAATCAATTTGTTTTGATTTTAGAAACCTTGAAATAGAATTGAGTCTCACTCATGTGTGTTAGCACCACTATTTCAAAAACTCAGAAAATCCAAACTGATATGACTTATCAGAAACTTGTAGCAATACTTCCACAATATCTCATAAACATATTAATTAGTATTGATGTTTCACCAATTTGTTAATCTGCAAAGCAAGGTGGGATTTCTAGTGTAGTTGGCAGAAACAGATATAAAGCATGGCTTTGTTAGTACAGTCAAAATCAGCATTACAGGCTCTTCTCTAAATATTGAGCGATACATAGACCCAGGAAAAGATTTCAAAATTCGCACAAGCTTGATTAGCTTTAAGGTCGCATGATAATCATTCAGTTAAAACATTTTGAATTACTTGTTCTGAGCATGTATTACATCCAGGGCCATAACTAGACTTTTGTTTTGGGAAGGGTTTTATCAAACACATTTCTCATGAAATCTATATGGTCAATAAAATTTGATTTCATATTCTATTGATTTTGTTACAATAGATGCTTAAAGGACATTAACATCATAACTAAAAAAATGACATCTTCTCAATGAAGGAAAAGAATCTGAATGTCTTTTAATTGCTCAAAAGGATAAATGTATTTACTCATATACACACAATTTATCAAAGTAATACTTTTGAAATTTTTATTTTAAGACACTTATAAAAAAATTGTTAATTATAGAGTTTGGTGCTTTCAAATATAAAGAATTTTGGTGTTTTTGTTTGTGGTATTTAAAATTCAAAGGAAGAAGGCATATTGCTTTGTAAGAAATATTTGAGATAACTATAAAAAAAAAAAAATATTGCAGATAAAAAAACTTAATTTGTACAAATGTTCAATAATGATAATTTAATTTTTCAAATGAAATTGAAAAATAAATAAGAAAATTAAAATAAAAAAGCAATAATTTTTTCAGCAAAAAAAGTGAATGAAAAGCAATTTTTTGGACAGTTTTGAAAAAATTCGGAGGGGGTTTGAGCCTTCAAAACCCACCCCTTACATATAGCCCTAATTAAATCTGTAATTCATTTTGCTTCTAAGCTTTATTGTTTTATTTATATCTCCAGTTTGCTACCTGAATTTTTACTAATACTAACTGGCAACATTCCCAATTAATTTATACCATCAGGCTTTTGTAAGGCATTTATTGTCCTCATTTCTTTAGCGAAAAGAAAAGTCTTACTAAAAGTTAAGAATCAGTACTTACTTGTCAAATTGCTTTCAAAATCACTGTCAGATAGAGATAGATCTCTTGTATCAACTGTCATTCCATTGTAACTGAAATTAAAATAAAATGACACATTTTTTGCATTTATGTTTCATGTGAACATGAATCTTTGACAGGGAATATAATGACATATACTCTCAACAAAGAGGAGCATATGAAAATAACACAAATTTCAGTAGAAAAGAAACTCATTACATAGAACCTTGTTATATCATTCATTAGGATATATTGTGCTTTTCTTCATCTCTGAAAATTCTATTTAAATAGAAATTTTGTCTTGACAACACAAAAAAAAGTTGATTTCCGAAAAAAAAAAGTTTTTTTTTGTTCTTTTTTAATCAATAAACAAAACTGAAATTTTTTCAGTGCACCTAAATTTGTTGCAACCTACGATGCAACTCTTGATTCATATTATAGAATGAACAAATAGGAATATTTTAAATTATGTTTTATTTTTAATTTTAAGGGAACAATTGGTAAGCTAATTTCCTCTTTTTGTTATAAAATTACCCTAATATGATAATAAAGTAATTATTTTTGTAAGTGCACATGTCATAACGTCACAGCACATGGTTGTACGTTACTTAAAGCGCTTTCTGTAATAACCTCAGCTATATTGGGTTTTTGGATGTATCCCGCATTTTTTTTGTCGCTGACGAGTGCAATATAAGGAGCAATCATTAAATTATCATATACTGGTACATGGTACATATTCAATGCATATTAAAGAGGAAAAAACAATTTAAATGTGCAATTTAAAATTAACATTAGGTTTTTGGAATCTGATGGTACAGGCTGGGGAGATGTATTCACTCCCTCTGATCCAGGGGGACTCCTAGCAAAAGTCTTCTAACTCTGTACATGGTTTATATAATTGACGGCATAGTGCCATAAAGAGCCTTCATATAATTCTCAACTCCCCTTCCACCCACCAAACTACAGTTACATTTTTCACAGTATAATAATACAATTTCGCGAAGAGAAAATATTTATTCAAAGATATGGCAAGGAAGAGTTTTAATCTGTTGGACATTATACAAGCTCTTGAGCTACTATTATAGTCCTGAAAAAAAAAAAAAAAAAGAAAAGAGCTTATAGATGTGTGAACACGATGATAAATCAAAAAAGACTAAGAAATTAAAAAGATGAAAGGACATCAGGGCTTAATTTTCATGGGAGCTCTGCTCCAGCACTTTTTTTTTCTAATTTTACGTAAATTTTAACCTTTTAGGCAGATAATTCAGACCAGAGGCGTATTTGGACGTGAGGCCGCCCTGGGCTTTTGAAACTGGCCGCCCCCCCCCCCTTGAATTGTTAAATTTTAGAATTGTAAAAAAAAAAAAAAGAAAAAGAAATATTTACTTGACATAAAATGTATTTTCAAGGTAAACCGTGCAGGGCCCGGCCAGTTAAACATGAAATTGGTTGGTTGTTCACAACCAGCCAATTGGTAAAATTTCGTCTTTTGCGAATCTCAACTTTTACTACTACAAATCTGCTCTTACATTATTATAAATGAACATTTTTAGTACTTAATTACATTAAGAACATTCTTTCGAAATTTAAAACAGTTTTTGAAGTAAATAATCTTCACATATTTGTTTCAAAAATGGTTTAAAAAATTTTAAAAACTTGTTTAAAGATTTAAATGAAAAAAAAATGTTACTAGACCTTATCAACAACTTGCAATTGGAATAAAATAAACGAATAACGAAATAACAATAATATTATCGCCGTTAGCAAGCACTGTATTAAATAAACCGTAAGGACCCGTTTATTACGAGCACTCGGATTTGACGAGCAACATGTTACGGTCCCTTCGTGCTAGTTATAAGCGAGTTTAACTGTAGTACCAAAGGCAACTGAAAATATTAACTCAGATCAGTAAAATTTTGCACATATACTTATAATAACATGAGGCAACTTTTTCGCACTGTTTGAAATTTGAGATTAAAAAAAAAAGCTAAACACATTGGCGAGAACGTAATAAAGGATTTCAATTACTGAGAAGATAAATTGCGTGGTACATTACATAACCTCATATTAAGCTGAATTTCGCGAGCCAGAGTACATGTAACCTTTAAATGCAATTAAATTTTGCTAGATAACACAGGAAAACACGCAACAAGAAAAAAAAGAGAGTAAGGAGAAATTTTGAAAGCCTTGCTTTACGTCCTTTTTCCAGTTTAAAAAAATTAATTCATTAATTTAAAAAAAATAAAATAGAATAAATCACTTAAAAAAATTAATAAATGTCCACCTTTTCCCCAGCGGTTCAAATCAACCTTTACCCAATTTTACAGCTATAGGTTAGCGCCTATAGCTGTAGGGTATACTAGGCACGGCAAAAAAGACGTTTTGTAGCTTTAAAATGTCGTTTTCAAGTTCGTAGTCTGCAGGTCTCCCGTGAAATTTTGCTCTTTAGTTAAGTCCTTAAATTGAATTTAACTTTTGATTTTTTGACTTAATTAAGAGCCCTTATAACTCCTGCCCCAATATGACAGAGAAAATTAGAACCAACTCCCTCTTGATCAAGAAAAAAAAATGTTTCTTTTTTTAGGATGATTTTAAATAAGAAGTTCAGGAGTTTTATCATCCCCCAATAAGGCGGTCTTTGTGAAGTTTTTGCTCAAAACTTAATTATAAAAAAGTAATTAGAAACAGAAAAAAACGCTCTAAGGTGCAAATCCCCCCCCCTCCCGGGTTAGAAGTACTTTGTTTACTCAGTTTTCAATGTCACAGCTACCAGTGGCGTAGCCAGGGCGTTCTTACCCCCTCTCCCCCACAAGCTAAAAAGGTTACACACATGTAAGTACATATCGCGTTTTCAGACTCTTTATTTCAAAAAAAATTTCAATGCCCCAAACGAAATACTTCTCGCTACGCCTATTGGTAATGCTATGCGTTATGGAATCTGCTATACACAGTACAGCCACAGACACAAGTTCACAATTTTTTTGACGTTACTTCTAAAAAATACATGAAGTTTGCTTTTTGTTAAAAAATATCATATAGTTTATTCATTCTGGCACTACTACATGTTTATCTCAGCTATTGAGTGTTGATTAGGACAAGGAACGTTGACGCCAGTGGACATCTATCCTTCTAACAGGAAAGTGATTAGTGAGATGATCTTGGAAATAACTCTCGTGTTACCTGGAAGTTTCTCATCAGAATCCAAGTAACAGTGCGGTTCCTGCTGTTCACACGATGCAGCAAAAAACTGGTTTTCCATCTGTTTCTATTCACCCCCCCCCCCGAAACCACCCGAGGTCGCTCACTGCTGAGAATAGAAGGGGATCTGAGAAAGAGAGCAATAAATCATCGTGGAAAAGGATCCAGTGCGGGCAGCTCTTAGTACTTTGGCTTTGACTTCGGACGCCACCACCTCCATGAACTTTGTTCATGTTCACCGCTGCGCCCTGCCAATACAAGGGAAAAATATGTGGCCGCTGCCGCCCTGGTGACTAAAAAAAAAGGTCATTCTCGCTGCCGATCCGCCGCCCTGCTGTCTAAAAAAAAAAAAAAGAACGTCTTCACTTAGCATGGAAAAAGTGCCGCCCCCCAATCGTGCCGCCCTGGGCTATAGCCCATTAAGCCCATACGTAAATACGCCACTGATTCAGACTATTTAGGTACAAAAATGAGCTTTGAGGACTATAAGACTCAAGCTCAGGGGACATCATGCCTTGTTACACTCCTTCAACTGAACAAAGTTCCCATTGGAACAAAGATCTCCTAGAACTTCATTAAGAATATTGCATATGTAATTCAAAATAAAATGATATTTGTGTAATAGACAGGTATATATAGTAGTTTTAGTTTAGTTCAGAATATTGATTATAGATTAAACAGAGTAAATAAAAAATGCTTTGAAATTGAATACAAAAATCTTAACTATATTATTATCACTGTTATACTATTTATGGTTTTGTAGCACAAAGAAAGCACCTAATTAGTTTCTCCATGATTAAAATTTTATCTTTTGTCAAAATGGACGGGGGCAATAGGGCTGGATATAGTGTACATTGAGGGTCAGCTTATACGAACTCAGTTCCTTAATTTTACAATTTATTAATTCTTTTCTAGTGATTTTTTACATTAGAAGAGGATGTGACTATGTAGGTAGGAAACAAAATATCTGAGCACTACAATTTGAAGAGGAAGTCACAAGGATACTTTCTAACTAGACATTAAGCCCACTGGGCCAGGCAAAATTCCAGAAGCATAGATAGCACCCTATAGCATGGGGTGGGGGTGGGGGGACAAAAGAGATTTGAGGGCCCTCTATGTAGAATAATAGTTACTTACAGATCGTGCTTAGCAAAAAATCCCTGAGCTGTATTGCGTGCTTCAGTCGCCATGGAGCAATTTCTGTTTCTTAAAATATGACAGGAAATTCTCAAAATCTGAAAGAATTAAAAGGGAAGAAACGTCAGTGTTTGCAGATATGTGTCGTTTAATGAAAATAAAACTATATAACAATCATCAGAAACAAAATAGATAAAATTTGATTCGGAAAATCAATCAAGCAAAACATAGGTGGCTCATACAGGGGGCAAAGAGGGCGACTGCCCCCTCATTTCCGTAAGTAAAGGGGCCTTGCCTGTTAATTTAAAACCTAACAACACAGCCAAATTCTGCAAAAAAGAAAGGACAGCTAGCTTCGTTGGTGCTGCCTTCTAACCCCCCCCCCCCAACTCCACCACACCTTTCTTTTTTTGACCCCCCCCCCTCCCACTTTTTTGGTGCACCAGCTAGCCGCCTAGGCGCAAAAGATACAGAAGAACTCAGAATCAGATTATCAGAATGCATTACCAACAGGGCCCGATTAACACAAGGTCCTGCGAATCTGTAAGCATGGGCAGTACAATTTTAGGGGCACCAATATGCGGTAAATTTCTTTCTTTTTACTCAACAATAGCTGCTTTAAAACTGCGAATCTTCTTGTGAAAGGGGCACCAAATCTTACCAGGTCCTAGGGTACCGGTTTTTGCTTGATCGGACGCTGACTACCAAAAACCTTCAAAATTTTTGGGATGAGAAAAATTTAACATTTTGAAAACATGGCATTGAAAAAAAAAGTCAAAATGTTTATTTACGTTTTTAGAAAACACAAAAAGAAGAGCTGACATCACAGTGGAGAAGAGTTGCATGAAGACTTCTTTAATAAAATTGATTTATAAATTATACATTAAGCAAAAACATAGCTTTTCAAAGGTAATTTTATGGAATAGTTTAGGTCTATAAAAAATCTAAATTTTTGCATGATATATCTATAGCTAAATTTGGGCTATTCTCTTTCAGAATAGCCCAAATAGTATTAACTTCAACCGTTGAATTTGTTTACAATTTTTGCTACACATGCCACGGAATCTCCCTGGTCAATGCTTTTGCAATCCAAAACCAAAGAGGGAATTGGCGAACGCTGGCAGCGAATTACAGGATAAAAAGATTCTTAGAAATAAATTAATTTAAAAAAATGATTGAAAGAAAGTAGAAAGCTTGTGGTTCTATGAAAGTTTTCAAAAATATCTCTATATAATAGCTTATCGGTTAGTCATTTTACATACTTCGTTTGTAAAATGGATATAGAAAGCGTTATTATGGAATGTACTGTTTTAGCTGCTGAAGTTGCGATGTTTTCATTCTTCTATAAATTGTATAAAAGTAAATCCGAGTGCTTACAATCTTTGAAAGTAAGTATTTCCTCTTCCTACAATTAAAAAGTTAATGGATCGTAAAAGCGGAACACACGCATATAGAGGGAGCCAGGGTCCGTTGGAACTCTTTTCTACTTTTATTTTTTATTGCATCAAAAAAAAAAAAAAAACGAAAAAAAAAAAAAACTGATCTGTTATATATGTTGTGCCATTAGCTTCTGCACATTTCTTCTCATTCCAAATTTTGTTTTTTGTAAATGTTGAATTCAGAAAAGTTTTTAGTATTAATTTTTTAAGCAGAACCTTGTAAAATGGATTCCCATACCTGTTGCTTGTTGGTCACCACATGAGGAATGTCGACCACTTTATGCAAATCCAAACAATTTCGGTTATAGCTTAAAGTGGTAAATGTTTTCCAAAATTGTTCTTGAGACATTTTTTTTCATATTTAGAGTGAAAAAATGTATGGTTTAAAAATCAGAATGACTCAATAATGAATATTAATTGATAAAACATGTTTAAATAGGAATAGTAGCAAGCAATCACCATTAGTACTTACTTATTTTATTCCAAATCAAAAGAAAAATGAAACATTAAATATTTATAAGAAAATTGCTTCATATATCTAGCAAAAAACGTGTTAAATGATAGCTGAATATAAAAGACTGCTTTTCCTGAGCAAAAACTTGGTTCTCAAATAAATGAGGCAAATGTCACTTTTATGAAGTTAGATCATCAACATTTGCTGGGGTTCCCAGTTTTTTTTTCTATTACGTCTCAAAGAAAATCTCATTCTGCAATTCATTTAGTATTTCAGAATCATTTAAATTTTTGTAGGAATCAGCACAACTTGGGTTTTCATCAACTTCACTGCTGCTGTTATGGTTAGCAGTGTTAGAGATAAAAGTTTGAATGCAAACAACATGATGATGCTTAGTAAACATTTGATTAGAATATTTATAAAAATCTCAGTAATAAAGTGGAAAGGTGTGTGTACAGGAGGAGAAGCAGACTTTTTTTTTGTATTGCAACTAAAATGTTCATTTCATTAGAACTTGTTGCATTATCTTCCTAGCCTACAGCACCGAGGAATAATGCTATTAACCTACATTGGTGTTTTTCTGGATATTTGTTCCCCTTCTTTTTGCCTATATTTAAAATTAAAATTTAGGTGTATTTTAATGAAAAATGAGTTACTATTATTATGGAAAACTCTGCTATTGTTATTACATTTACTGTTACAGTAAAATCTATCGCACTGGCCACTCTTGTTTATTGACCACCTGTCAGCGGTCAGTTTCTTATAGCATGAAACTTTTGGCCTGTCCACATAATGTCAAATCAGCCCTTAAGAGGGACTACTCAAACCCCTTCTGAGAGACTGGGTATTTGCCAGTCTTAGTTTTGAAGTAGACTGTAGGCCACTCTTTCATTTCACTTTTTTTCTTTTTGACCTATAGCCTTTTGCTCAGTGAACAGCTAAGTATTTTTGTTTGTTATTTTTGTTGTATTTTTTTTATAAGGAAGAGGGAGGGGAGAGGAGAGATATTTTAAGGTATAGCCACATGCAGTGGCGGATCCAGAAAAAATCTACAGAGGGGGCACAAAATCAGTTTGATTTTTTAACTGAAAAATAATAATTATTGTTAACAACAAACAACTGTCATATACTAATGTATTATCGTATTTTCTTTACCTTTCGGTTCCTGGTAATAATGGCATTCCATCAAGCAGTCATGGTATAGTATGGCTGTAGCAGTAGAAGGTGTCCTTTGAAAGTGTTTATTTATTTGTGGATACCTTGCAATTGGGGAACGTTATTGGTTTGAGTTAAAATACGTACACAACACTATTTCATTTAGCAAGTTCTTGTAAATGAATAAAAAAGAACACAGAACGAATAAGTAACACACGGACATATACGAAGAACACCGAAGAAGTTCATTTCAAAGATTTAAATGAATTGTAATTGTAGCTTCCGAGCATGCTTCTTGGCAAATAAATTTAAGATATCTTCGGGTTCTACTTTAATTCCTCGGTGTATGTGTAGCATACTAAGACCATTTAATCTCTCCTGACCCATGGTGGATCTTTAAAATGTCTTTATTCTTTTCAATGTGCTGAAAGATCTTTCGGCAGTGGCAGTTGTAATAGGTAAAACACAAAGAATTTTTAAAATACACTGAATGTTAGGAAACATTGCAGCAAATTTATAAGCTCACATGGGAGTGTCAACTTTTTGTGTTTTGTCAGCTCAAAGTTCTTTCCATAAAAATAATTCCCCTGAAAGGAAGTTTATATTTGAGGGTAAATCACCCTCATATTTTTGAGCGGCATCAATAATATCGCCATCGGGAAAATTGTTCTCTAAGTAAATTTTGGGGACTACTTTCTGTAACTTTGATATGATATCACTATTCTGTTTCTCAAATCGGACATCTAGCTCGAAAAAGGGAAATCTACGTAGGGCAAATATATCTTTAACCGGAAATATTCCATGGGATCAGCAAGCTTTTGCTGTACGGTAGTTCTAGAGATCCTGATTTCAACTCCCAATATTCTTCGTTTCGTTGAATATACTTTCAAATTTGCTTTCGGAGTTGTTCCGAATCGCACATAAAGCCGATTTTACCGCCGCAACCATTAGCATTTTTTTGCTGTAATCAAGGTTGGAGCTATGTAATTGAATGGATAAAGGCAAAAGTAATGGCCAAAAAATTTGTTAAAATTTTCAGGCCCAACAGAAACTCGAACTTGCAAATTGACTTGTAGATCGTGACTGAGCTTTGCTGGAGGAATGCGAGCTGCTGCTACTCACTTCGTCTAGAGTGCAGACAATTGCAGGCAATATTTCAAGAAAATGAAGAATACCATCGTGTCTTTCAACCCATCTAGTTTCGCAAATTTTTTTTTGCTTTCGATGATGTTTCCTCTGGTAACATTTCCCCAATTTTGGTACTCAAAAGTTGTGCTCGAGATGCAGATTCTAGCAAAAAGTTTTTTACACTTTTAATAATACCAACAGTATATTAAAAAAAATTGCTACAAAATATTTTTAAAAAAACGCAAAACAGATGTATCGAATCGGCACCGATAATTTGATCGGTGTTTCTTGTTTCAGTATATGTTTTAGGCTCTTCGAGATTACATGACAGGGGGGGCACGTGACCCCATGCCCTCCCCGCTGGATCCGCCACTGGCCACATGTAGGTGTAAGTAATAGTTTTTCCCATAGAATGTTTTAGTAATCTATGAAAACTGATATTTTTTACTGCAGAAGGTAAGCAATTTAATTCTTAGCTGTGTGGTAAATATTTAAATTTATATATTTTTTTCCTTTCTTGATTCATGATTGTACGTATTTTTGTGCGTTTTAGGCAGTTTTTGGCTTTAGATGATGAAGTGCCTAGTAATATTTCCGACAAACTAAAAGTGAAGTTATCAACACAGCAAATTTTGGGGAAAATTGAAAAATTCTTTTTACCAATGCTAATTTGAAAGCCTTAGTTGATCTCTCAATTTCAGATTTGCTTTTACAAGTTAATAATGAATTGGGAAAAAAAAAATGGTTTTCTTCGAAACAGCATTAATTGTATCCTTTTTTTTTTCTGAAAAGTAGAAACCTTTAATAAAAATTTCTTTTCTTCATTTTCTTCAACAATAATCTATAAGTGTTGAATTTTATCATTAGTAGTATAGTTAAGCTCAATAACCAAAACCTTTAAGAGTGGTCATATTTTCACGGAATGGCTACTTGGAGATTTTTTTTTGTGTATTTGTATCATTATTAATATTTAATCTTCTTATTATTAGGAAGCTCAATGTTTTGAACTCAGTCCCAATTTGGTGGAAAATGTGCATAAAAAGGGAGGAGTTATTCCCTATGCAGTAATTACTGGAAACATAAAAGCACTTGCCGCACCTCTGAAAAGTCAACACTTCCCTCACATTCGTGGTGTTATACGAGAGAACATAATACAAGAAAATAAAGTCAGATGGATCCCTTTTCTAAGAGCATGGTATGTTGCAAGTCATTGTGAATTATGGCATTGTGAATCATTTTCAGTTCATAAAAAGTAATTTTAGTCTTTGAAATAAATATATACACGGAAACCATGCTACTATAATATCCAATACTACGGCAAATCCTCAAAACAAAATTGATTTGTAGTCCCCATGAATTTAGTTATATATGCTTGTAACCATATTCTTTAAGTTTTAAAATGCTGTTAAAGTAATGCTTTTTGCTAAATTGATTAATGTTTCTAACCTCTTCAAAAATAGTTCTGTTTTGATTTGACTACCAAGCAAAAAACATTACTGTTATTTCTACCATTAATTTATCTTTGATTGAGTGGATGTCTATTTAGCAGGGACCTACCAGAGTTGTGTTTTCACCGGTGAAAACTTGGGTAAAAGATTATTAAACACTAGAGAAACCTTAGAGCAGGGGAAAATTTAAAGTTCTTACTCCAGCAAAAATACCCCAGCTCCAGTTTTATAGCACTACTTAACATGTTGCTGCACTAAATGACGATATTAATACTTCTGAACTTTCTCAGCTTTATTAATGTGCAGATAACTCATTGCCTATTATTATTCTAATTGTATTGTGAAATGGAGAAAATAACATTGAAATAATTTTACTTAATATTTCATTGTCGTGATATTTCTTGTCACATGATTTTGCTTTATGTTTATTAGAAGGAAATATTTAAAATCATTTAAGTAATTCATGAAATTCTGTTGCAGGAGTTCGACCAATAATACTATCCAAAACTCAATGAAAAGTGTTCCTTTTGCTCTATGTGGAAGAAGCGGATTATTTAGGAAGCAAGTGTGTGTTGAAGTGATAGATCCACTTGTTGCCGAAGAGCTAGATATCCCAGTCATTTTCAATGAATTCACCTCTCACCAGGAAACTTTTGGTGAAGCAATAGCCGACTTCTTTCGAGGAGAACGAACGTTAGGGATTCAGACCATTGAAAGGGTCTTGATGGAAGACACCAGTGTGACAGCTGTCGGTCAACTGGTGATTGAGGACAGTGCACTGAAAATAAAACCCCCGGACGTGGGTACATATTTTCTAATGCCATCCACTTTGGAATCTTTGGTTGCAAAAGTCAATGACACAACAAAAGCTTTGAAGGTTTTTACCTATTTTCTGGGAATCATTAGTTTCTTTTCTTTCATCTATGTTGCCAAGAAGGCAGGCTCCGAGTTCAAGCGCAGGCGAGATGCTGCAGCGTATCGAAGAATGCTGGAGGAAGCAAAGAGAAAAAGAAGAGAAGGAACTTCTGAAGATTCAGCGGCTTCAGATGCTATGCCTAAATGTGTGATATGTTTATCAAAACCTGTAGAAGTAGTAATATTAACATGCGGGCATGCATGCTTATGTATCGACTGCTCAGAACGTATGACTGAATTCGCAAGTAATTTATGTCCCATATGCAGAGAAGCAATTGATCACCTTGCTCCTGTTTATTTACCATGAATGGTCATACAGTTCGAAAAGATTTTCGAACATTTAGTTATTAGCATTTGGTGCTCCAAAAACATCATAACTCAGGCTGCATAAAAATGATAAAATCTGATTTTTAACCATTATAAGTTTTGATGGAAGCACATACAAAAGCAGGTTAATTAATTTCAAAAACTAAAAGAACTGAAAACTTATCTGTGGCATTTCAAACGCTTTTTACAAGGTGCTCGCCATGACAGATAGCACTGCTTATGATATCCTGTGCAATAAGTCTGTGATCCTTGTACTGTCTGACCACCAATACGATAGAAAGGCTAATATCTGGTTTACGTGCGTAAATGGACTTATCTGTTAGTTTTCAGGGAGGCCAACTTTTTGCAGATGCGTATTAACCTCTAAACGCCAAGTCACACTGAAATGAGTCGAATTTTTACTTTTCCCCCTCATTCAAGTAGACTCATCTTAACTGAACATTTGCCAATTTTATTTTAGCCGTGAGCTGCAATCATTACATTTTTTTTTAAAGAATTAAAACCACAACTTCATGGGCTTCCAATTTAATAACCCAATTTAATTCATGATCTGTCAAGTTTCTGCAGTGGGTCAATGCAGAGCAAGTCTGAAGATGAACGCTGTCCATTCTTACCTTGGTGTCATATAATGAACAGAACTATTTAAATCAGTGGTTCTCAACAGGGGCAGTACCGCTCCCTTGTGGGCGGTTGGAAGATGCTGAGGGGCGGTGAACATGTTTAGGGGGGCGGTGGGTATATTTTGGGCGATAGGGGGGCGGTGGGAAAATTTGGGGGTCAGAGGACAATAAATGCATTAGAATTTATTTTAATTTTAAAAATCAAAATTAAATTTTGCATTAAATCAAGAATCCAACTTGAATTATTTGTGCCTACCATTAAAAAAAACTTATGCGCTCTTGAACCTTTAAACTTGTTTACTTATGTTTTTCGGAGGCTGATGCTTCCCTTAGCAGCATAATCTCATCGGCAGATGATCGGCCATTCATCGAAACCTGATGAAATTCTCATCGGCCGATGATCGGATTTGATGAGTTCTCATCGGGAATTGCTCCAACATGTCTCATCGGCCAAACAGAATCCGAGCAGCAAAATCCGATGAGTTTTGCTCGAAATACGATGAGATTTGGAGCAATTTACGAGCAGTGCAGTCCCGTGCCGATGAATTTAGGATCAATTTTGGATGCTCGGCTTATTTTCATCGGGAAAGTTGATCGGAAGGATATCGCTTTTCGATGAAAAGTAGCTCATCTAAAACCGTGCTTGGGTACTGATCGGAAAAATGTCATCGTGCGTTACGGGATCAGTTTAGGAGGAGTTGGATGATTGGCCGAGCAAAATCCGATGAGTTGATGCTACTTGGGACCTTTTCCAAAGCGGTCCGTTTCCACTTCAAGGTCACCTGCCATCTCTCCGCGGTCCAGTTTTACCTAATGAAGAACCTTTTACAATGAATCGCAGTTGCAATCAGGGTTGCATGGTTTTATCTAATATGAGCCAATTGGGCTAACGTTAGGTTATTTTTTAGCCAAACTGTTGATTGATTCCGTTACATTGCCATAGCAATGTAATTTCTACTAGCTGTAAAAAATTTTTAATATCAGATTTTTTTTAGTGTCATACATGTAAAAATACCTTCCTGCATCTGCAGGTGAAAATGGTCAAATTAAGTTCTCAAGTTTCAGTCGCCTCCTATTTTGATTGTTGCTAAACGAAACTGGTTTTCAGACTGAGCAATTCCCCGTTTAGGATACCAGATTTCAATGTCTATTGCCGAAATTTAATGGAGGATTTAAAATACTGCGAAAAAGATTCACAATTGCATTTGAGTGTCTCCCACAAATAGCATTTTTTGCAGAACATTAAACGTCATCGATTTTGTTTTTTTGTTTTTTATTCTTTATTTTCTTTCACCATGTTCTCAGAAGTTAGCTTAGTACCTATGAGGAAGTAAAACCTAAATATATCCAAAATATAGCGATGGGCAGGGGCATTCGTACAATTTGGCTATTTTCCTAGGTTTGGTTATTTTCCTAAATTTTTACCTGGCAATCGTATTGCAATGCTTAGAGTGAGAGCTCAGTTTGACTGTTTTGTTTGACCTCTTTTAACTTTGGCTTTTGCTCACTTCATTAATTTACTTTTATGGTTTATTTTTAGTGAAATCTACTTCGATGATGCTCACATTTTTGCCAACGGTCATGAACCCTTTTGAAAATATTGAGACACCAGATATTCAGTATCAGTAAGAACTGGTGGAACTTTCAGCCGCTGAAACTTTGAAAAACTGGTTTCTAGACTGCTAACAATTTTACCGGATTTTGGCTTCAAAGACACATTAGTAGCTTTTATCCTGGACTGTGAGCTATCGCCAAAATTTTTTAAATCGTCTTCCCCTCTTCCTACCGCCTCGAATGAGGATTCAATGTTGTCACCGACCTAGTTACAAACAGATAAATCGACTCCAAATCATTGAATAGGAGACTTGTGACTTTACCTCACAAAAAATATGAAATTATTTCATTTTATTTTATTATTATTCTTTTAAAAATAAAATATTTTAAATCCTAGATTTTTTTTTCCTACACTCATCATTTTAATTCTAATAATGACTAACGAGGAAAAATATATATTGTTTAACCGTTTTGTAAAACTCTGGAAGGATTTTGTTTCAAACTTTAACCCTCTTTTCGCACACCCCTTCACCTTTACTATAAAGGGGGCGTTGTAAAAAATTTCATTCGTAAAGGGGGCGTTAGCAGTGAAAAGGTTGAGAACCACTGAGTTAAATGATGCTTCTGTTACTGTAGCAATGAACATTTATCGAAACTGCTTTCACCTTTGAGAACGTGTAAGGGGAATTTAGCAATCGTATTTTGATCTTAAACATGCTACTGGAAGTGGCCACTTAGAACATTTACTTGATTTAACATTGGTATTTTGTGAGGGTTTCTTTTTTCATTACTTTTGTGTACTCGTATCAAAAAATGGTATGGTTCAAAATAAAATCGGGTTATTCTGCTTGATATACCCTACACAGTATTGCAACTAAGAGTTATACATGGTGTTTTCTTTTTTGATTTACTGTATTATTTTTCAAAATAAGATTTATAAATAAATTACTTCTAAGCAATTTGTTAAAAGTAACTTATTTTTATTGATTTATGATCATTTAATTTTACTCCAGAGTCCCCCCTGTACCTAGCGCTAGATGTGGTTTAACCAGTTGAATAGGGTCCTGAGGAGCATTCTGTTTTTTGATCCAGACCAAAAGCAGAGTAGCCTCTGGACCAGTACTTGTAACCCGAAGTTAAAATTATGTTTTGCATATTTACAAAGTACGATAAGATCCTCCTCGTTTGGTCTTTTTTCTGAAAATGAATTTTATCGCAATTATAATGGCAAAGAACAATTTGAATTCAAGGCATCAAAATTTAAATGAATGCAAAGGGGTAGATCTGGATGTTGTTGTTGTCTAAAGAGAATCGAGAGGGCCGGGTATGCATATTCGATTTCGGGGACATTGACTCCACCGCCCAGGAAGATGGACATGCCAGTGTAGGCTCCTGGACAGAGGAGTGTACACTGCGAGCATTTAAGAAAAATAAAATCCAGAAAGGTACGATTAAAATGGTACCGCCCACATGTGAGTTGGACTATGTTGTGTTGAGCAACGTTATGTTTACAGATGAGTCGAGATTTGCGCTGCAACCCAATGACAAGCGTGCAAGGGTCTGGAGAGAGCAAGGAGGAACACCCAATCAGCCCCAGAACATTGTCGAACATGAGGCATTTCGAGCTGGAAGTGTCATGGTCTGGGCAGGGATTTCGTTGGGATATCGCACCGACCTGCACATCTACAGACAGGGATATGTGACAACTATATGCAGGGAGTGATTGTGAGTTCATGAAAAAATACCTAAAAGTTTTAAAAAGAAAATGTTTGCAGGGCGAGGACTGCTGATGGTCTTTGAAAAAGGTGAGAAAGGTGACAAATTTTAAAACAAAGGTGACTAAAAGGTGACAAAAAAGTAACTAAAAAGGTGACCAAAAGTAATTTGTAAAGAAATAAAAAAACAGAAAACGATTATCATTTTTTCTGACTTTTACCAAAATAGCCTACATGCTATTTTTAAAGACTTAAATTCTAAACATGATAGGGCTGGAGGTAACAAAATAAATCATTTTAGGACATATTTCCAAAAAACTTTCAGGGTAAACTCTATGTAATGATCAGGGGTGATTGTGAGTTCATAAAAAAATACCTGAAAGTTTTAAAGAGAAAATGTGTTGGGGGGGGGGGGGGGGGGTTAAACCAAGGCCCTATTTTTTTAGCTCACCTAATTTTATGACTATACATATATAATAATTAATTTCCTTTCCTAAACTATTACATTTCATGTATTCAATAATTTCAATTAGTTTTTAGTGCAAATATTGTACATGCGTTTGATTAACATTTTAACAGGAGCAAAGTTACTTTTGAGCTGGTGCTGAACAAATTATCTCCAAAAAAGTATTTTAAAGAGAAATTTTAAAAAATTTCATTTGTTTGCCTTTCAACAAGGAATAGCAAGCATCAAAATTGCGAAGTATGAATCTTACAGCGGAAGCAAAGAAATGCCAATTTCAAAATTAAGGCATTAAAAGTATGAAAGTGGCATATAAAAGAATTCAAATATACTTACTTCAGATATACAATTAAAAGCTCTACGATAAACATATTATTTTTACTATCCACATAATTAAAGCAAAATAAAATTTTATCAAATCTTCAAATTTAAACTTAGACATTTTGATTTTTATAAAAGAGGCAGAATTTCGCTCTAAAATTTTAAATTTATGATTTTTTAATTTTAATGTGTTGCATTTATTTGTCTTCTAAGGGTAATAAGCATAAAAAATGAGAAAAATTCGATTCTCATATCAGATGCAAATTGATTGCATTTTCTTAAATAAAGGCATCAAAAAAAAAAAAAAAAAGCAAATAAAATAATTTATTAAAGCAAAAAACAATTAGAATGGCAGCTTAACATTTCTATTCGATGAATATTATTAATAATGATCGGTATAATCATCGAAAATTCGAAAAAGCAAAAAAATTCCGGAGGTAAGAAGATATAAGCATAATTAAAAATAGTATACTTCCGGTATTTTCAAACATGAAAATACAAGAATCGATCGTGAAAATATCGGAAATCCGGTAAAATACCAGAACACAATCACCCCTAGTTATGTTCAAAGATTTTTCTTTAAAATCAATTATATTAACACCTGAAATTATGAAATGAAGACAATGACGATTATTCAATGAACATATTTTATTCTTTTCATCTTTTAATTTTTAGCTCATTGCAAAATCATCGGCATTCTTTTTCTTGTTTCTCAGTAAATACAAAGCATAAATGTTCACTAAAAAGTATTGACAATGGAGAATGAGTGAAAGTCCCATCTCTATGCAAACCATCAACTGAATTTCGTTTTAAGAACAAAAAGAAAAAAAGAACTGCCTGTGAATGAGCTACACAACTAACAATTAATATCAAAACTAGACTTTTCTAAAACACATTTCAAGAAAGGTTTAAAAAGGTGACAAAAATTCCAAAAGGTGATAAAAAGTGACCAAAATTTCAAAAGGTGAGAAAGGTGACTGAGTCCTCGCCCTGTGTTTGTCTGTGTGTCGGGGGGGGGGGGGTGAAAACCAAGACCCGTATTACTTAAGCACACCTTTTTTTTATATACCGTACATACTTGCGTATGAGTCGAAAAATTTAGTCCAAAAAATGAAGTTGAAAGTTAGGGGTCGTCGACTTATACGTGGGGCAGAATTTCCGAAAATTTTTCCCGAACAACTTTTGGAAAAAAACACTCAAAAACGAGAAGATTTTTCCGATTCAGTCCAACAATTTTAAACAGACGCTAAAGAAGTAAATACTCATATATTCTACTGTATTTTTGCATGATTTGATTGTGAAATAAAGAATAAATATTTACAATAATCGACTGACGTCGTGAAAAGTGCGGGAATTGCCGAATTCGCGAATTTTCCGATTGATGGTGTTTATCCTTTGGAAACAGAATGTAATACTGTTACATCGCAAAATTTTATTTATAATAATAATGCAACATAAAAGCAACAAATAGCAAAAATCGTCGCTGCAAAATCGAACCCTTTACAAAAATCGCGATCGCAAAAATGAACTCTTTTTGTAAAAAAAATAACAATCGGGTTATTTTCAACACAAGAATGCTCACTGCATTCCATTTTCCTTCTTTTTAAAATACTTATATATTTAAAAATCACGGTAAAACGTTCCCGGATTTGTCCAGTTTTACAAAAATCGAGATCACAAAAATGAACCCTTTTGGTGAAAAGGAATGACAATCGTGCTGTTTTTAACACAAGAATGTTCCAGTGCATTTCAATTTCCTTCTTTTCAAAACATTTATATTTAAAAATCGCGGCAAAGGGTTCCCGATCATTTCAGAAAGTGCGGTCTCGACTTATACGCGGGTTTTCGATTTTTTCCCGATTTTCCTTAAAGTAGGGGGGTCGACTTATACGCAAGATTGACATTTCCACCCCCAGCCACTCTCACAGAGCTGGAAACAGCTCTACAGGAGGAATGGCAATTACTCGATTCTGTGATGGTTGATCATCTCATAAAAAGCATGGTGACACGCTGCAAGCTTTGTATGCAGATGAGGGGTGCTCACCTACACTATTAATGTCAGTTTTTGTTGTTTAGTTTATACATCATTTTGTAAATAACTCCAAAATGGCTTCATTTTATAATTTAAGAAAAATAACTATTTTTTTTTAATCTCTGCATGTAATTGTGTTTTTTTTATTGCATAAACATATTTGCGACTTTTCTGCCACATTTATTGTTAATTAAAGCAGTACTTGTCCATTTTTTTCGCATTTTACCTCTCTGTGCACCGTTTTTGGCAGTGAGTGTATTTATGGGCTAATCAAGGAATTTTTAGTCAAATGGAGTATATTTTCTTTGTATGTGTGAATAGTGGAGAAATTCAGTGAACAAAAAGCTCGTTGATTTAGAACTTTATACAAAATACCAGTTGGAGTAGTACTTTATTTAGACATCACACTTCAGTTTCAGCACCAGAAGATGTTTCAATCTATCGCACACACACAAAGAAAGAACTCAGAGATGGATAACGATATGTTTTACTTCAAAATTTTCTGTCACTTATACTGCCAACTAAGCAAGATACTCCATTTGTGCAAGCAATGACTTCCTCCTTTTTTAACTTCCAATAAAGCACGCTTAGAGTCAATTCACTATCTGTGGCCAAAACACAGAATTAAAAGTTAGTAGACATACTGCTCTAGCTTCTCAGAAGGAGGAAAAAACAGAGCGATGAAACCTTGTACATGTTAGAAGGTGGTCAGCAACTGTACCTTCTGTTTCCTTGTAGAGGGAGCAGAAGGGGTTACTGGAGGATATTGGTTTGATGAAGATGAGTGGTGAGGCAATCATGTCCTGTCGCTAGTCTAAATGCTGAAATAGCCCGATTTTTTGGGTATTCAGGTAACCAAAGAATATGAAGGTGCCATAGGTAGTTCTTTCAGTTTAAACAAAAATGTGCAAGAAGTTGAAAAGTGATAAAGTACAATGCTGCAAAGCATTGTCCAGTGTGAGCCACTTGTATGAGAGTCTATTCCTACCCCTTTCAATTAATATCTAATTCTGTTCACTTTTCTCTTCCGTTACATTTTAAATTTCTTTCAAAATGTCATCTTTTGTCAATGAAACTAGTTAGCGCGAATCAAGAACTCCATCATTATTGAAATCATTATTCGTGAAACATACATTATTAGCAATAGTGTAGCTTTGACAGTTTATGTGCCAACCTCCTTGCTTATGTCATCTATATGGCGCATGAGTATATATTTCTATCTATAACTATTATACTGACCATATTTTAACTATCATTATATTTATCATAAAACTCATTAAATGTAAATTAATTCAAGGTGATTCATTATTGATTCAAAAGTTTTCTTAAAGCATTTATGTGGTTTTCAGAGTTTGAAAACGTTCTTAAAAACAATATTATTTTCTCAAGTTTTAAAAATTTTCGATAAATCTTCATGTGTCACTCGTAATGCTTCGCTGAGGCACACGTGCCACCAGTTGGCCATCCTTGCCATAAATATTTCTGGAATAATTTTCCTTTTGAGGGGGGGGGGGTTGTTAGCAAAGCAAAGAAAAAAGACTATGCCCCTAGAAAAAATATCGAAAATAATCTTGCATTTTTGTTTCCAAATTTGAGCTAAAGATTTTTTTTTTTTCATTTTATTTTCATGCTACTGTTAATAGAGTTGTCATTTTGCATACTTTGATCTTTTTCAAAAATGTTAGTTTAAGATATTTTTAACTTGGAGGGAAGAACTCAATTGCTCGCTGCTTTCTTCATTAGAAAAATCAAATGTTTATTAGTTTTTTTCTCTGAATTAAAACTATAAATGAGTAAGCAGTTTTTAGATTAGAGAAAATGACAGTTTAGTACGCACAAGAAATCTTAAGTCATATTCATGAGACAAGTTTAATTAGTTGGGGATTGCCGATAGATATTTGCAAATTTTAAAACTTACTTAATAGGTAGCTTCAGAATGATTATTGGATTTCCAGAGTTGTGCAGTTTTATAACTTTTTGATAATATGATAAACCTTGTGAATGCACAAACAAAAACAGCAATATGAATCTTTTTCAAATTTTGTTTAATCAATATTTACATATGAAAATAGTTGATTTTTCAGCCATTAACACATATACATTAATTATTTAGTAATATCATTTTAATAAATTTATTTAAACAATAAATATACAACAACATTCAAACAGAATTTTTGTTTCAGAAATATTTTTCAGGCTGGAAAGATGTAGTTACTATAAAAAGAATATCAACAAATTAGATTTTTACCAGCCACACAACAAGTCATATACTTCACAATCTTTGATATTTTAACAGCCATAACATTTTAAACATTGTAGAGCAAGAATCTGTGAGCGTCACACCTATGTCATACTATAAAGGCCCAACATTTTTCTGCATAAGCATACCACAGCAGGTCAGAAAGGCTAACTGATATTTATGCTGGGTCGCATTGGAATTGTCAAGAAACAGATAGCCAAAGGTTAGTCAGAAACTGAACATCTTTAAGTCGTTCCATGTTCAGTGACCTTGTCATCTCGATCCGACCATCTCCGATTTGAACGAAATTTTATAGAAGTGCATGATGAATAAAAAAAGTGCTCCAAAATGGTGCATAAAGTTGGTGAAACTACCATGCTTAGGATGATCTGCTATTGGAGGACATTTTGAATCCCCCCCCCTTTTTTTTCTCTCTTTGAGGTATCCTAGATCCTTATGATTTGTATCTTGGAAGCTGATAATTTGCATAGGTTAGCATACATGTGATTACTTTCAAAACAATTTGGCTGAAAATATTTGACAATTTTTGTTGTGACTGGTTGCATCGACGAGCAAAAGCGCTATTAAATGCATTAAGTAAAAAAATTATAATTTTTAATTTTTATCATTTTGGTTTCTCTAACTCTGTTTTATTTCATTTAATTTATTTTTTTCAAATTGAAATTTCTAACCAAAACCAAAGCAAGCGAATAATGCTCCCTTTTCACACACAAGCTGAGTAGATCGCCGTCGCCTCCTATTAGCTTCCTCTAGAGATAGTGGAAACTTTAAGTGTATTGAAAATTTTAGAGTGGATGGGAAATTTTTTAAGGCAGATCAGTAGAACGACGGAACTATGTTTTGCCAATCAAATTGACTGAAGAATCACATGTATCATTAGTTTCAAAGGCATGTCTGTACCTCTCTAAAATGTTCTTCAAATTAGAGATGGTGAATAGGGACCACTAGTTCACGTGACATGGAAGATGATGTTTAGTTTTTTGCAGCAATTTGACACACCTTTAAGACCTATTTCCTGTCAAAGTCAACTGGACTCACTTTAAATAATAGCAAACCGTTCTTTTTTGCTGTGGTGTGCTTCCACAGCAAAATTTTTTGGCCTTTATGTTATGCTGTAGGTCTGGCGCTGCTGGGCTCTTAGACTATTTATTTTAACATATAAAATTTTATTGTTATATAAATAGATATTTCCAGTGTACCATTTCTGAAAAAAGTTAATCTATTCTGCAGGTTTTAAACAATTTTCATTATGAATTTAATTACTAAGGACTAAGCTGATTAATACACACAATTAAATTTTGCAAAAAAAAAAAAAAAATGTATTGTTATGATTTTCCCCCCAATAAAAATGAGTTTACTCGTTGTGTTCACTAACTTTTCCAACTTGTAACACCCTTTAAGGAATTAGAATTTTGCCAGTCATTTATTTTTATGATAAACATACATTATGAATACTTCGCCTCTGGATACAGCGGACAATTTGTGGCACCCACATTGAGAACTCTTGAGTTAACCCATAAAGAAATATTGAAAATATTAATGAATCAAAAATTTTAAGAGTTGAAAATGAATTCATTTTCACTTGGCATTTTTTCAACAATTCATTTGACACACAACTTATACTATTAAATTCAAGATACTATTAAATTCTTGAGTTACAATAATTTTTATCGTCAATTAAAGCTAAAAAATGGAAAAGCTAACTAATTATAAACAGGAAAAAAAGAAGCTTACATCACTACAAATAAACGAATAGCACAGGTATTTAATGCCAGTGTACTATAAGTTCCTTTAATTGTTTCATTTGTGATAATTAAATTATCGTTTATAAATTAAAACAAGAAAGTTGCATTGTAAAATAGGGACTTTTTAAAAAATATTTTAAGTATTTTCTAACAGCCATTTACTTGTTTTTTTTTGGCAGTTGGGTAATTAAAAGTGCATATTTTTTTCCAAGACTTCTTGGGAGTGTAAGCTTGTTTAGTTTTAAAAGAAGTTTTTTCTCTTATGGTGTGCATAGACGGAACACCAAGAAAGGTACAGTAAACTCCTGATTATCCATGGTAACAGCGGATCAGCAAATACCGCTGGCTACCAGAATAATAGGTAAAAACGATACTAGTATATACAACAGCTAAAAATAACAACGTTCACATATGTATTTAGTTATAGCTAAAAACGATAACCTTGAATGAAAAAGATATGTAAAAGCTAAAAACAAACAATAACACACTCATAAAGTTTTTAAAACATTCAATGACTATAATATTGTTTATATCTTAAATTTTGACAAAAAGTTGGTTAGTTGTCTTTGTTTTTTCATTTTAAAACCCTTCTTAGTTTGTGATTTAAATTTTTTCAACAACATCTTGTCACAAAGCGATGTATCATCCTGTCCAAAAGTTGATTTTAAATCATCACCGTTTTAAAAAAATAACAAGTATGAAAAGACCTACGGATAATCCAAACTGCAGAAAGTTGGGAGTTTACTGTATTTCATATTTAAAGCTTCCTTTTGCCACATGGAAGAAAAAAATATTGCATGGTCAGGCAGAAGAAAAAAATTCATAAGATTTATGTTCTACTATAAATGTAATTTCATGTTTCGATATAAGAAAAGGAGAACGAACAATATTCAGAAGTAAATTAAGCTCATGTATACAACATCAAATCAATGCATAGTTATGTTATCAAATGATTTAACACAAGAACATGATGATTGATTCATGTATAACATGCAGAAAATCTTTTGCCAAATGAATAGACAAACACAAAACGAAAATACTTCACACATTCATTAAAATATACATTCAGTATGAATAATGACAACGAAAAAATGACAATGACATAAAAGATTGCCAATGAAAATATACAGGGAATAAAATCAATCAACTATAATAATTCAAACACATTTAAGTGCAGAATTATGTGATATACATGCTTTATATAATTATATTTAGTATATTTACAATAGCTACATGAATAATACTGAAGACTCGACTTTGAGAAAACATACAGGTTGATTCTCAAAATTTATGTGCAACTACATATTGAACTAAGAATGTTACAGTCATTGGTGGGAGTTTTAGACTAGCATTCACTTTTAAAAATATCAGACTTTGGAACGAGTGTCAAGTTAAATGCCTTTGGAATGCAGGCGACTTTCTTTTCTTACAAAAGAACATTGTCTCTTTTTCTCTCATATTTGTACACTTATTCTCATGCAACAGAACCCATATTAAAAAAGAACAAAAGTATGAAATTCCAAGCATGCTGTATACACATACTACATACATACACATCCATCCATACATACCATCATATGAACACACCTACATACATACTTAGATGCATAGTTGCATAATTGCATAGTTAAATACACACATTTACACATTTAGTAGACATTTTTTACAAAGCAACAACAAAATGTGAATGATTTTTTAACGTGATGAAGAGGAATGTAAATATATTTTTTGTGAACTAGAAAAATAATAAGAATTCTTAGCAAAACATAATACTTAAAACTGCAATTTGAAAATAGTTATAGATTTCTTTTATCACAAATTGACTTCTAAAAAGAACGTAGAAAATCACAATCAGAATTTAGGAGATGTAGAGCAATAAGGCAAAAAATTAAAACAAGAATTTCATTATCTAAAATTTGTCTAATAGCATGGTCAATTCATTCCGTTAAACAAGACATTTATTGCACTTGGGTTCAATTAAGTTTGCAATTGGTCCCAAATAAATTCATTTACTAATGTATATCTCAACTTATATAATGAATACTCATATGAAAAGCTTAGAATATGATTTTAAAAAAATGAGAAAGAAATTATAACATTTAATTCAACATGCTTTTTTTTTTACTTTTACATATTTAAATTTTTTGAACCATTTAGCCCAGTCTTTTTCCACTTTTTTGTTTTAGTAAATCTTCAACTTGAATGCTCGCTAACAGGTAGAATTTGTTCAACAGTTACAAATGTCCGCCAGAGCTGCATCAACTGTCTACTTAAAATGTAAATGAGTATATACAAGCATGTTTCAAAACTTATGCTCCCCACAACATACCTATAAGACTCCTTTACAATTCTCTTACTACATCGCAACCTTTAAACCAATTTGTTCCACATTAAAAAAATAATAATAAATAAATGTTGGGTCGCACTTTCAGTGAGAATTCTTCCCATTCTTGGCATTTTTGCATTTCAGACTTCGCTGGCGCGTCAGTTGATTGGTGGAGCCATGTCTCATCCTGGCGGACCCTTCATTGACTAGAGAACTGTATTCTGTCACCGGTTCTTTGTCGGTCGGTGAGCCCAGAGTGAGACTGGACATTGAAGAAGATAAGTTCATAGTGGAGGAAACACTCAATGTGCTGGGATACTGAGATAAATCATGAAGTTCACCATCTTCAATGGGCAGACAGGTTTCAACCATTGCCTCAAGGCAATTCACAAACAGCTCTGCATTGTCTAAATTGGTCTGAGACTAGAAAATAAAATAAAATAATATTTTTAATTACAATGCAAAAAAAAAAAAAAAAATGCATCGACGGTATAAGGCTGGCTAAGGCAGAAACATGTACCAACTCGGCTATTTCGATCCATCGAAATAGCCGAGTTGGCGGTGTATTGCATGTTTCTGCCTTAGCCCTTGCTTAGGAACGGTTGCTCAATGCTTTATACCTTGAGCTCTGCCTAAAAAATTTACGAGTTGTACCGTACCAAATGCGGTCGCTCGCTGGTATTCTAATTTTACATTAGCTACCAGTTTTTTTTTTTTTGCTGTCTTTGTTTTATAAGAGGATTTTTGCCTCCAACTCGACTACTTTCGTATTCCATGCTGATGAGAGCACTATAAGCTCGAAACGGCTGTCCATGGATCGAAATAGCCGAGTTGGCGGTGTATTGCAGAAATGGAAGTAATTGAGCCAATCCAATGTTTTAGGAAAACTTTCAGCATCTATAACTTAAAAAAGAACTTCAGGTTTATACTGGCTTACAATATCAAGGCCTCTCAGGTCTGATGTTACTGGTTTTCTATTAAAGCATGTAATGTGTTGGTTTTATTTCTAAAAAACTCATTTAGATTTGCATGTAATGCTTATATACTATTAAAATCTGAAATGTTTGAAGCCTCATCTCCGGGTCAATCCATTTCAAATCACCCAGTCGTGTTGCTCAACATTTTTAATTTTCCTGATTCTTTTATCATGGATTACCTATGGGTAGACATGAACAAAACTGCAATTAAAAAAAATTTACATGCTATATTTTTTATTTGGCAGCCATTTCAAAATGGCGATTTGGCAAATTTGATCGAAAAACAGGGTTTGCGAAAAATTTTATTGCCAAGTCGTTTTTAAAGATATCAAAATAATTTAAAAACCAGTGTATTTAGCATAAAATTACCTTTAAATACACCTTCTTTAAATTTCCCTATCATGTAAGAAAGTTGGTCAAAATTTTTCTCGAAAAACTAGGAAAAAAGTAGAAATCGGTAAGTTTTAAGACCATAAATTTTTATGAAGGAAAAAAGACTCAGCAATATTATTTTATTTCTGTGTTTGAGTACTCATAATACTAACAGCAGCATAAGTTTTAGTCTTTAGAATGAACTCCTTTTTTTTCTACGGGTCTTCAAAAATGGCGGAAAACGTGAAAATGCCAATTTTCGTAGGTCAATATCTGAAAAGGGACTGAATGAAAAAAATTGAAAATTGTATAAAATGTTCTCAATACTAATAAGAATATCTCACAAAAAAATTATGACTGAGACTCAACTGCGTTTTGAGTTATAGAGCTGCGAATTTCAACAAAAACGCTACCTTTTTTATACACTCGTGCAATGCTAAATTAGCAACTAAGGCTTAAAATTATCTTAACTGACAAAGTTAAATAATGCTGAAATCTATAACTTAACAATGCATTTTTAATTACATCTTTTTTAAAAAATAATCGACAGTAGTACTAGTACTACCGTAAAATGAACTACCGTTCTTGAACTTACCCATATGTTTTATGCACTACAATAGTATAAACTATTACACACATTAATGTTTTTTAAATATACTTTTGTGTTCAACTCTTAACTACTGGCCAGCTGTATTTTTGGTTAAAGAGTTGAACAAACATGATATTTCATTGCACAGTTTATCAGTTATGTTGTGTGTTCTTCCAGAAAACGTTGTGAGTTCCAATGAAGTAACTTTACGTACTATTTTCTTTGCGGGTACCCACACAATATCATTTTTTGACAGTTGAAAGGCAGTTTTTGGTCCAGAAGGATGAAAGAAATGCACCAAAATATCAGTGTTAGCTTCACTTTTGTCTTCAACTTTTCCCATCCACCACTTCTCATCATACATACAGGCAACAAAGTCATTATTTGGGAATGACGACACATTTGTATTGAATAGTATTGAAGTCTAATGATCATCAAAGCTCAAGATTGTGGAAGTAACAAAGCACCTGATTTGATTGTTATTTAAGGAAACATATCTGTGATAACCTTTTTACCTTTCACTGTTAAACAACATATATGTATGTTTCTTCAGATGTAACTGAGCGAATGGAAAACACACTGACTGAAAGATTTGAATATTGTTTAACAGTGAAAGATACAAGGTTATCATAGATATGTTCCCTTAAATAACAACCAAATCAGGTGCTTTGTTACTTCCACAGACTTGAGCTTTGATGATCATCAGACTTCAATACTATTTACAAATGTGTCGTCATTTCCAAATAATGACTTTGTTGCCTGATATACGATGAGAAGTGGTGGATGGGAAAAGTTGAAGACAAAAGTGAAGCTAACAATGATATTTTGGTGCATTTCTTTCATCCTTCTGGACCAAAAACTGCCTTTCAACTGTCAAAAACTGATACTGCGTGGGTACCCGCAAAGAAAATAGTACGTAAAGTTAGTTACTTCATTGGAACTCGCAACGTTTTCTGGAAGAACACACAACATAACTAATAAACTGTGCAATGAAATATGTTGTTCAACTCTTTAACCAAAATTACAGCTGGCAAGTAGTTAAGAGTTGAACAGAAAAGTATATTTAAAAAACATAATGTGTGTAATAGTTTATACTATTGTAGTGCATAAAACATATGGGTAAGTTCAAGAACGGTAGTTCATTTTACGGTAGTACAGTCGACGTTCGTTATAACGACCACACATTATAAAGACCTTCCCATTATAACGACCAGTGGGAAAAGCCCCAATTTTATCCTTATATAGTCTATGTTAATTTGCTTTCGTTATTACAATCTTTCCGTATTGGCTAATTCAATACAGCGACCAAATTCAGCGGACACTATATCCGGCATTTTTTCAAATAGAACATGTTTCTAAATTTTTAACTTAAAATAACCTTGATTGTTGTTTATGAATGAAGCGTATGGAATCTTCAGTACTCAGGGCAACTTTGATAGAGGAGGGAAGAAATTAATGTCTCATCTTCAGATGAAGAAGAAGAGACGAGTTCTAAAAAAAATTTTGCAAGGCGTAAAAAGGAGCTAAATATATCTCATATGTAACTGAAATAGAAAATTATGTTTTGCAAAAAGACAAACAACTATTTCTGATTTTTTTCTTCAAAAAATAAATGATTTGTAAATATGCCAAAATATTTGTTCCTAGATTTTCTAATTTAAAATCTGTTTAATATTTGGTGTAGTATTTTCCATTTATAAAAATTTTAATTTTAATGGAAAAAAGTACAATAATTTGAGTACTTAGTTGAAATCCTTAAAAAATCGCCAATTTTAATGAAAGCACTGAACAGGCATGATGTATTTTCATTTTTTGTACTACCTCTTATAGCGACCATCCGTTACAAAGACCATTTTCTGTAGCACGGAGATGGTCGTTATATCGAGCGTCGACTGTACTAGTACTACTGTCGATTATTTTTTAAAAAAAGAGATGTAATTAAAAATGCATTGTTAAGTTATAGATTTCAGCATTATTTAACTTTGTCAGTTAAGATAATTTTAAGCCTTAGTTGCTAATTTAGCATTGCACGAGTGTATAAAAAAAGGCAGCGTTTTTGTTGAAATTCGCGGCTCTATAACACAAAACGCAGTTAAGTCTCAGTCATAATTTTTTTGTGAGATTCTTATTAGTATTGAGAACATTTTATACAATTTTCAATTTTTTTTATTCAGTCCTTTTTCAGATATTGACCTACGAAAATTAGCATTTTCGCGTTTTCTGCCTATTTTGAAGACCCATAGAAAAAAAAGGAGTTCATTCTAAAGACTAAAACTTATGCTGCTGGTAGTATTATGAGTACTCAAACACAGAAATAAAATAATATTGCTGAGTCTCTTTTCCTTCATAAAAATTTATGGTCTTAAAACTTACCGATTTCTACGTTTTTTCCTAGTTTTTCGAGAAAAATTTTGACCAACTTTCTTACATGATAGGGAAATTTAAAGAAGGTGTATTTAAAGGTAATTTTATGCTGAACACACTGGTTTTTAAATTATTTTGATATCTTTAAAAACGACTTGGCAATAAAATTTTTCGCAAACCCTGTTTTTCTATCAAATTTGCCAAATCGCCATTTTGAAATGGCTGCCAAATAAAAAATATAGCATGTAAATTTTTTTCAATTGCAGTTTTGTTCATGTCTACCCATAGGTAATCCATGATAAAAGAATCAAGAAAATTAAAAATGTTGAGCAACAAATTTTATTCATATTGGGTGATTTGAAATGGATTGACCCCTCCTCAAGAACTTCTGTAAATTGAGACTCGAGCAAAGGTACAGAAAGATTCCAGATTTTACAAGACACCCATTTCACCCTCTCTCAACTTTGTTTGACAAAAGTAGCTTTTAATTTTAATATGAAGAAAAATTTCTTTTGGTCTCTTCTGAAACAAAAATGTACAGAAGTCTGCAAAAGTAAATAATTTTCTTACATTTTATTTAAGTTACCTTAACTCAGTAAATTTGATATTTTAAAATTTTAGTAAAGACCCTAACATTTTTGTATCTTTTTTCATGTTCATATAAGAGAAAAAAAAATAAAAAGCTAAGAAAAAGAATTAGAACATTAGAAAACAAACAGGAATAAAGGTATTAATTTACAAAACTTACACAATATGTGGAAGATGTACATGCTGACGTCTGGAATAAAAAATATATTTGATTAACTATATGCAAATTGCAAATCAAAATCAGTTCAAATATTGAGGAAGTTTTGTTGTAATACATAACATAATTTAATGCAAAATTTTTCTATTTTGATGAATATACACCTGCAGACAATGTTGCAAGAATTTTCATCAGTCGATACTTTTCTTCTTAGCATATTGTTTTTAGATAGCATCTTATTTTCAAAGAAAAAAAGTCTTGAATTAAATGGCTACTTATAATTGAAAAATATATTTAAATTAAGAACACTCCTAAATTATAGTGCTCACCACAGCTTTCCCTATTTTTGAAAAAAATTACATGTCTAGTGTGTAATTTTATTAACAATAATATAAATATTGGTTCAAAAAAACATTGATAAAATTTTGAAATCATTTTGGGAAAATAAGAAAAATTGAAAAAAAAAAAAAAAAAAAAACAAATCTTCTCTCTCTCGCAGAAATAAATAAGTAATTTTTTCTTAAATCGGAATTGTACAAGAAATAAAGAAAAAAAAAACAATGATAGTGAAATCGTAAAAATTAAAAATAATAATCCTGATCATTAATCGGCCAATTATCCCTAGCCGATTAATCCGATATCCGTCAATTTGCTTGTCCTTGCATCCCTACTGAGTACATTATAAGCAAATATTTACTGTACTAGCGGTACCCGCACAGCTTTGCCCGTGGTATAAAATTAAAAGTGCATTTGTAAAATAATTGATATAGCAGAAAAAATGCTCTATTTTAGTTTTATTCAACTATAATTCCTTTAAAGTGATATAAAGATCTGATATGGACCCCACAATACTTAATTTTACCTGTAAATTTCTTAGTAGATGCCTTAAGTGCTAAAATAGTGCTCGGAGTGAGCAGGATAACAATTCAAACATTTGTATCCCTAGTTTGCTACGAAATAATGCAAAAAAATGTTTTACAATGATTAATCTCCTAAATATCGTCGATTTTAACATCATTCAGTGGATTTTTCGCAAAATATCGCCAACACCGCCAAATTGAACCCAAATAAAAAAAAAAAAAAATTTTTCGCCAATTTGGCGTCAAATACTTAGCGATCAAAAGCTTGGCGATATATCGCCAAGTGGTCGCGCCAATTCATATCACTTTTGTTAACCAATTCATATCACCTTGCATTGAAAACACTGATTTACCCGATAAATGGGGTAAAACACCCCCTTGGAACATTCGAATGCAACCCCAAGGGAGATGGAGAAAAATAAGCCAAAAGAGAAAATAAGAACAATTTTGTTGATAACAGAAACCAACAGAAATCTTACCAAAGTTTAAAAGAAGAAGAAAGTTTTCTTTCCTAGCTTAAAAAACAAAACAATACATTTTCCGAAATGAAACACTTAAAAAAAACGATGCAATATGGCAATTGATACGATATTTCGTTAATCTGTGCTTTAGGTACCCTTTTCTCGCTAAATGAACGATAGGCGCGCCAAGCGTGGTAACCCTAGCTATTTTGCGTAGTTGACTTTTTGAAAACGCGCCAAGCAGGGTCCCAAAGCATCTTCACCGGGAAAAAGACAGGGTTGCCAGAGAATTGGAACAAAAAAATACTACGCCTCCTCTAAAAAAAATATTACAAAATACTACTGTTTCCAAACGTTGCCAAAATCAATGTTGCTGAAATGCGAAATCTATGAAAATGAAAAAAAAAAAAAAAAAATCCGCCAAATCTTTTAATTAAGTCATTAGTATATTGGAAACAGGGTTGCCAGAAAAATACTATGCTCCTTATTTGGGCCGAAAAAATACTACCGTAGAATCAAAAATACTACGTCTGGCAACCCTGGAAAAAGAACGAAACAAAAATAAGTATGAACACGTAACCATAGTAACAACATAAAAAGTTGATTTCCGTTGATAAAATAATTCTTTTTATCTCTCTTTTCAAACAAATTTTATTATCGAGCTGAACCATTTTAGAATCGTTTGGCTTGCTTTACTGAAGCAGGGTGGCCACAAGAACAACAAAATCTTTTTCCCTGACTTTTCCCTGATTTCTCCCTGTCCAACTAAAATTTTCCCTGATTTCTTGTACGGCGCATTTTTTATCCTCTTGAAGCTCAATTTCTTTTAATTGATACTTGGATATTTCTGGCTATTTAAACTACTTCAGGCATTAATTATTATTTTTCTAAAATGAGCAACAATAACAAGAAATGCATTTGATACTGCTAATTTGTTAACAAAAATTGAAGTTACATGGTTGCTTTGATAACACTAAAAAATTCATTAACAACAGGAATGTTTTTCAAATTTAAAATCAGTTTACTAAACTTCTAACATCTCCAAAGAGAGCCTAAAAACTTTTAATTCAGTTTTTAAAAACTTTTAAGGAACATCTTTCACCACTACTCTTCCCTCTAACTTCACAAGAAATAGAATAAACTTTCAAGACTGCACAAAATCTCCAAAGCCTTAAGACATCTAGAGATGGTTTAAAAGTTTTTAATATGTTGGTTATGAAAACTTTTCAACAGAAAAAGCACAAACACCAAAGTTCAACACCAAAGCCCAAGTTCATCAAAGGGGGCCAAATATGTATAAGCCATACTATTTCTTCAGCAAACAATCCCTAAAAGATTTAAACCTTCAATTTTAAATCAAATTATTTTTGCAGAGGAGCCCCAAATCCTCCCTCCTTAAGTCACTGAAAGAAAACCATAAAATAGTGTTTTTTACATATTTGAGCTTTGACTTTTTCCTAACTTTACAAAAGATTGCAACTTAAAATTAGGCTCTTAAATCATCAATTTTGAAACACATTTAGGGGGAGAATGCCTGAAATCTCCTACTTTTGCAAAAGATGGCCCAAATCAGTATTTTAAAGCCTTCAGTTCAGATATTTTTCTATACAGACTCCTCTCTCTCCAAAATTTACATCACCAGACACAACTAAAAACTTTAAACTTTCAATTTTGAAAAGTTTTTGGATGAGAGCCTCAAAATTCCCCCTGCTTGAGCTATACAAAGATAGCTTAGAGTTCTTAATAATTCAGTTTCAAAACATTTTTGAGAGAGAGCCTCCTAAACCCTTCCCTAAATTCATCAGAAGATGGCTTCAGTTTGTGTTTTTAACGTTTCAGTTTCGGAACTTTTTCTAGGAAAAACTCCCACCCCTATCTTTAAAGCCCCAAAGACAACGTTAAAATTTATTGACTGCAACTTAAAAAAAAAAAAAAAATCAGAAGGTTCTCTTTTAAGTCACTGAAAGTTTGCTCATTGGGAAGTTCGAGCAAATCCAGCTTCAAAAATTTCCAGTACAACCCCAGAACCTTATGCTTATGAATGATGGCCTATATTTGCATCTTTAAAACACCAGCTTTGGATTTTTCCAACAAAAAGCCTCTCCTCCCTTTATCTAGACATTGCCTAAGTCACCACACAAAATATTTAAGATTTCAGTTTTGAAAATTTTCTAGAGAGATCCTTCCCTCTCTTTAATTCACACAAAGGTAGCCTGAAGCGGAGTTCTTAATACTTCAGCATTACAAAAACTTGAAGAAAGTACCTTGAACCCCTTCCCATAAGCAGACTTAGATAAAATGTAAAACTGTCTGCAAACTTAAATAATTTCTTTAAAATTTTCTGCAAAAAAAAGTGGGCTTCTGAATCCTAAAGTGCTACCAACAACAAAAATATCAAGTTGTATGAAGTGCAGGTTCTACCATGAGGTTGGTTGTCAATCCGTCATGATTAATGAATGTGTCAGTTTCGTATGTAACAAGCTACTGCCCCACAATGAACAAAATCAAGACATATTTCAGATAGAAAACTTCCTAAATTTATAACTTTTTTAACAAAATGCAAAAATTTTCTGCAAACTTCGAAAGTTTTCTGCAAACGGCGTTCGCGAGTTCGTCTATATTATCTGGGTTTGCCCATAAGTTCACAAAAGGTGATCAAAATTTCCATTTGTAAGACTTTCCCTCTTTCCTAAGCACACCCCACCTTCTATACATTTAGATCACTAACTACTTAAAGTCCCCCTCCCTAATTTTCAGTTTCAAACATTTCTTGGCAGAAAGTCTCCAAATTCCTTCTTTTTAAGTTTAGTACTCCTCTAACTTACCCCCCCCCCCTGGGCGATATTTGAAAAAAATCGCCAATCATACGGCGATACATTTTTGTGTATGGTACAATGATGACGTTATTGGATGATTTGGAATGAGCTATGGTACTGGCAACCCTTCAACTACGTCAATTTAACTTGTTTGTGTTGTGGAATGTGTTATTGGAAGGCGTGTTGCTTTTTATTATTTTCGCTTTGTATCTAAAGAAAAAACGTATTATTGTTTTTTTATTTCAAAACTATTTACAGTAGTTGTCTATCCGTAAAGATTGCTTAAATTTCGCATTTTTAAGACTGCAGTTTTATAATTTTATCCCAAAAAAAAAAAAAACACTCTTCCCCTTACTAGTTTTACATTACTGAAAACAGCCTGAATTTTTCAGGCTTCAGCATTTTTCAAAATATTCCAGGGAAGAAATCCTAAGCTTTCCATCCACTTTAACTTTCCATATTAAAAAAAAAAAAAATTAAATAAAAATTTAAAAAAAAATTTAAAAAAAAAAAAAAAACCCTGCTATTACCTTTTTACATCTTTGCACCTTTTTACATCTTTGCTTATGAACAATTCACGACGGTTTTTCTAGTAAGTGTCTGAGATGTCCATAAGATTAGCAAAGATGTAATCGTTTTTAATACTTTAGTGTTGAAAAACTACAGATTGAAGTTCTGATTTAATTTTCCCTGATTTGTTCCCAATTTCCCTGATTATTCCCTGATTTTTCCAGAATTTTCAAAATCCCTGATAATTCCAGGTTTTCCCTGTTTTCCAGGTCTGTGGCCACCCTGTGAAGGTAAGCCTTGAATTTCGGGATTCTAAAAACAGTTGTTACAGCTCTCCTAATGATCGTAGAAACTTCGAAAAAACTTCATTTTGTGCAGAAAATTTCAAGCTTTCGAATGACATAAGACTTGAAAATGTGTGTGAAATATTTCTTCCCTATTTTATCGAATTTCCGCTAAGAATTCGAATAGAAAAAGAACGAAATGGAATTTTCGAAAAATCGCTTCGAGGTGCAAAACTACATGCTACAAACTAATTTTGTGCCAAGTGGCATGAAAATCGACCGAACGGTTTTGGCGCTACGCGCGTGACAGACAGACAGAAAGAAAGAAGGACAGACAGAACCACCTTCAGCTTTATTATTAGTAGAGATTCCAAGCATGCTATAAATAGTGTTGGTTGCATACTTTATTACATTCACTCAAATGCACACAAATACATAAAAACTTACTTTGGAAAAGGGTCCAGCAAATCTCCAAAGACCACCAAAGCCAAATGCTGAAGAAACAAAAAGTTAACAAATAAATATAGAATCATAAGATACAGATAAAAAGAAAATAAAGGAAGAAAGAAAAAATGCTGGTACAGTCGACGCTCGATGTAACGACCATCTCCATCCTACAGAAAGCTGTCTTTATAACGAGTGGTCGCTATAAGAGGTAGAACATAGAGTTTGTTGGGATACAGTCGGGGGCTTTCTCATCCGTCGTTATATTAAGATGATCTTTGTAACGAGTGGTCGTTATAACGAGCATCGACTGTACTTTTATTGGAGAAGTTTCAATCAGAAAAATAAGTAAACATTTTTTAGTTTTATTGGTACATGGTCTTTTATCGGTAAAGTCACACACACACATTTCGCTCACTAGTCACTACCATACTATAAAGTGCACAAAATACAGTAGAAAGAGTTTATAACAACAGCGAAGTGGTGATCTAAGCAGAAATGCTCAGAGCAGAAATATCATAATACATCTCTTAACAAGCCATGAAAGAGAGGAAGAATATTTGCAGAAAAAACAAAATGTTGAAAGCATTGTACAATAAATCAAAAGAAAACTGCAACAGGTAAATTGTACAATGGTACTTTCCTTGAGCATATTTATATAAGGCGTAACTTTAAATTACAATTTAAAAAAATCTTGCTTAATTACTCTAACTTTAAATGATTAACTTTATTTTGAAAGTTACAATTTTATATACACATGTTTTTGTAAGCATTATATTTTATAAAAGATTTTTTTCTTTTTGTACATGCTTTTTTAACCTCAAATAGGAATGAATTGGTTTTTGGGCACCTCGCTTACAAGGTGGGCTTCTCGAAGTCTGGATGGGTGACCTTATTTCAAGTTGTCACTGAAGTTAACTTACTTTGGAGATAATGCAGTTGTTGCTGGCTGCTATCTTCACATGAAATCATGTTTTGGATAATACTCTGTACAGCAGACAAAATTACTTGATCATGACATAAAGAGAGTACACTGGTAATTTTTGAATCAAGAAGACTATGTCTGAAATTGAAAAGTAAAATTATATGATTTCAAATGTATTTAAGCATAAATGAAAATACAATATAAATTTCTCTGAATTATTTTGAAGATAAATCAATTGAAAGTATTATTTATTTAAATAATTACTTAAATTCTTTGTACTTACATCACAGGAAAAACACGAGCAAATACAACTGAAGCTTCAGCAAGGTATTCGTACAAAATCTGCATTTCATTTTCATCTGTAGTGTTTCGAACCAATGTTGCCTGCAATAAAGTAGCAAAGCTTAAATATTTATTATTTTTCTTTAGCACATGTTTTCATGTTTTGCATTGAAAATTAGAAAATACACCGTAAAATATAGTCAGGAGCATTTTTACATGTTGCATTTTCTCTATACAATAATTTGAAAAATAACCTCAAAGAAATTGTATTTATGCATTGTCTTATGATCATAGTATCTCAGCCCTGAAATTTGGAACAAAACTACTTTAGACACCTTGCAGGGTTTGTACCTTCCAGAATTATTTTTAAATTTTGAATCAGTTTTCTGTAATTAATTTAAGCTATAATTTCACACTACTTGTGTATTAAGCAGGGAGGGGGATATGGAAGGGGAAGGGACATACTGTGTAATTGAAAATTTTATAGTTGGTTGTTTTTAAGTAGCATTTTACTTTTTAGGGGGGGTCTCTTATATTGGAGAAGGGAGTGATACTCTTTAGCTCTGGAGGCTTGCCCTGCCACTGCTCTTGGAGCACAGGTACCTTTGTATTAAGATGAATTCCCAACCGCCTTCACATTCTGTGCCATTAAAGGGTTTTTTCTTTTCACAACAGGAGATATAAGGGCTATCTATCTACTGCAGTCTTAGAATAAACGCAATTCAAGTGCAGAGAAGAAGAGGGAAATGTATGCATCTCAAATGTACAAAACAGCCGTTTTGTCATACTCAGGAGCCTCTTAACACCTTTAGCAACTGAGAAGGAGTGCTCTTCAAAGCATTTTTTAATTATAAGTTTGTTACGCAAATTTTCACCAGTTTCCCACCAGCGGGAGAGTTTTTTCATATTTTTCTAGTCATAATGAGCTCTATACTTAAATTCTATTTTCTAGGGGAGAGGGAGCCAAGTTTTCATTTCTTTCTAATCATCATGTGTATTTTAATCTAGTTCTTCCTATAACAGACGATTAAAATATTTCTTACCCAAGTAACACAGCTATTTTTTGGGGACTGGTGAGCATGAGAAAGCACGAGGCAAAACCCACTCGCTAAATAAAAATTTAGCATCATAAAAAAAAAAAAAAAAAAAAAAAAAAAAAAGAAACAATTGGAATTTTAAATATTTTATTTGAATAGTTTTTCTTTTTTTTTAGACACAAAACTTCTAACATTCTAAATGTTAAAATCAAAATAGCAAGTATCTCTTTTTTCCCAAGAGTTTTAATTTTATCTTCAGGAAGTTATTTATTTAATTAAATTGTTTCAAAGTTTTATATGGCATAGTCTTCACTGTTTGCGTATACTTATCCCTGAATGAATTTCCTCCTAAAAAAAGACTAATTTTCACACCTTGACAAAAACCTTGGGATGTTTCTGCCCATGCGTAAATTTGAAGAAAAAAAAGTACTTTTCACAACACAATGAACTCCAACATATTGGACGCAATAAGTAAGGTAGCAATTAAAAGATAAACTTGAAGATATAAAACAGAATGACACTAAAAGCAAACTCTTACCAATACAGTAAGAACGAGAGACTGGGTGGGGAAGTCAACCAAGACCTCAGGGTCCAAGAGTACATTATCTTCATTGGAAACTCGAGCTCCTTCTTTGTGAGCTAGTGAATCTTCGTCTTGGTCTTCCAGTCCAGGAGACATTCTTCCTCCATCTTCACTCTTTTGAGCCTTAGGTGTCGGCATGGAACTGCTACGTTGAGTTTTGAACCTCGGACGCATATTCTGGGCATCTATGTCTAAACTACGCCAAAATTTGTTCTCTTTGGGTTGGGGCTGATAGGAAAAAAATGAAAATACTTTTTAAAAGGAGCAAGATTACATTTAAATAAATAAGACTTTTCTTAATCATTTCTTGAATAATGAATTTAGGTAAAAAATACATGTATGTATATTGATCTAGGCTCTTTTACGCAAGTACAGCACTTTAGTCATCAAGCTGTGTTATAATGTGGGTGTAAAACACGTCTGTTAATCTGCCATTCTATGATAATACTATTAAAAGATATATATATATATATATATATATATATATATATATATATATATATATATATATATATGTTCAACAAATCAAAGCTGGTAAATAAATGTGAAATAACAAAATAGGGATTCTAAGTGATTATTTGAAAACGAAGAACTATTTCATTTATTGTTTGCATTCTTATTAAAGCAGGGAAGCAGGGTGTGGGAGAATCTTTTACGGATAAGCAATTAATGAAATTAAAATTTAAAAAAATGCACCTAATTTAATTATGAGCAATGCAAACAACACCTCAAGAAGGGAAACTAAATTTTCCATAATATTAGTCTGATATAAGAGAGAGAGAGAGAGAGAGAAGGCTTTTTTAAATTACCTGTTGCACTGGAGATTGTTTGTTCTGTTTAGCTTGCAGCAAGGCATTTTGATCTAAAGTATCCCACGACTTGTGCCTCCTATTGACCGGAGTGACCGGCAGGGTCTGTTGCATGTTGCTGGGAGGCGGTCCGTGGGGCGAGGTTTGCGCAGAGTTGGAGGAAGGGGAGGGGGTCGGGGGACTGGGGTTGCCGGGAGATGTCGACACTTGAGGAGAAACAGCAGGATGGAGCTCAGTGACGAAAGCCTCAGCGCTCGGAGATTCGGAAACGACTCGGGTGATCCTGTGCTTAAGGTGGCATCTGCTGCGGACTTCTTCGGAGACGGAAACCAGGGCTGTAATCATAAAGACAGTCATTGCTTTAGGAAACTAGCATATTTCCAAAGAAAAGAAAGTAGGGGAATGTGGGGAAAAGAGAAATAGTTAAGATAACTTATCTATTTCAAATTGAAAATTATAGTATATGAAGGTATTATCAGAAAATTATGCTATATAAAGAATGAATAATGTATTTTTGACGTAAAACTTGCATTGAAATGTTTATTTATAATTTTTGGAAGTTGTTTTGTACTTTAAAAAAAAAAGGGGGGGGGGAATACTTTCCCAACAAAAAACATAGGGCAAAATGAAAAATGAAACTTTTTTTTAATAAAACATTTTTATTTGATTATAAAAAATATGACTCATCAAATAAATGTATAAATAAACAAACAAATTAGTAATAGAATAAGAAAATACAAATAAGTGAATGAAAGAGAATGAATAAGGAAACAAGTGAATAAATGAAGAAATAAGTGAATTAATAAGTAAAGAATTGAAATTGAATTTGTAAATGAAGAAATACATAGGTGGTTTAATAAATGAATGAATTAGCAAACGAAATGATCTATTTCACTTTGCTTTTAGGGCACCTGAAAAATTGCATTGAACATTTAAAATAAAACATGCCTAATATAACCTAAATACATGCTGCACTGAGCATCAGTAGGTATTAATATTTGAAATGATAACTATAAAACTGTATCGTTTACAATAAAATTTTTTTTTCATAAACCACAACATATTACAATGTGCATATCAACTTTTGAAATTGACTCTTATTCTTTTTTTTTCATTGATCTTTAGAGCTAGTTATTCTTTGACTGAATTTAACTATATATTTAGGAACTTTTTCATTGCTAAATAGATGGTGTTGCAAAAATAAAAACTACTTTAAAGCGCGATTCACATAGCGAGCGAAACGCGTTCGCGATGCGAACTTTTCCCCTCGAAACAGGTTTTCGGAATGCGTTCCCATGACAACGCGGCGAATATTCGCCTGTCGCGAGCGATCTAGCATGCTAGATATTTTCGCTTGCGAAAGGCGAACGAAATTTGGCAACGAGAGCGACAGCCAGTTAGAGGGAAGGCGCCATCTTTGCTCTGTTTTGACCGCGTGGACATTCGATTTCATTGGCTCTCGCGAGTTGGGCGTGCTTTACCCTTAGTGGGTGAATACCATCACGTGACTTTCGCCCGCATCTAGTATGAATGATTGGAATTTTTGACCAGCGAGCGAAAAACGCTTCGTTCGTTCGCGTCGCTCGCAATCTGAATCGGCCTTAACATTTCACTTCGCCCAACACTCCTCACTAAAGCACAGAAATTTTTTTTGAAGTAAAGAAACTCTTAAGAAAGGAAAAGTTTTATTTAGAACAAGCATAACATTTAATTTTCACTCACCAGCTAAATAAGCAACACTTTCTGGGGTAACTTCAAATTTATCTCTAGAACATAACATAATATATTATCAGTAAAATGCTAAAGTAAAATTTAAAATATAGAGAAATTATGTTTGGAAAATTTATCAATTAATAAACAAGACAATGTACCAACACTCTGATAACAAATAACGGAAGCTAAAAATTTGATCTATATATATAATGTAAAATACTACGGTGTTTGTTCGTTTTTTTTTTTTTTTTTTTCAACCTGCAGTCTCACATTATGAAGGATAGGCTTCATGACAGGTGGATGATTCACACAGTAGACAACAGTGCATCTCTTTTGCAAGTTACTTGATTATAAGCCCCTAAATAAAAGTATGTCAACAGCTTGGTGATAAAATAGTACTTGTGTACTACTAAGTGTTTTACCTTTTATGTGGTTTAGCAACAATGCCCAGTAGAGTGTTTAGAACCCTTGTAGTTCTGGATACTGTTGTAGGGGTTGGATGCCGGAAACCTAAAATAAGTTAATGCCAATTAAACTAATTTTTTTACAAGAGTGAGTTCGTCAAACACATTAGGTATTTAATTCTAAGTACCTTTGATAAGATGACCAACCAAAGCAAAGTGAAAATTTGATTTGAAGCTCAACCCTACAGAATGATCAAGTTGCTTAAAGTGCCATTCTAGAGGTTCTCTACTTGACATCATTATGTATTCTAAAGTCTGCAAGATAGAAAAAAGTTTACTCAGAAACAAATTTCTTGGAAATTAAATGAAATCTAAACGATTTATGACATAAAATTTATATATGTTAATAACCAGTATTGAACACACTGGAAAACTTTTTTGAATGAAAGAAAAACCTAATTTGCTCTTCAAAGAATTTCATTTTGCAGTTGAATAATTTTGAATGTAAAATGATAACTTTTACAACAAAAATTTTTTTACACACATACACAAAAAAAAAAAAAAAAAAAAAAAACCCTGTGATATTGTTACTGGATAGATAAATATTGCTTGTTAGGTGTCCCAGTGTGTGCGTGTGTTTAGGGGAGGGAGGGGCAATTGAAACAAATATAAAGAACAATAGGGTGAATTGAAATAAAAAATCATCAGAATGCAAATAAGATTATGAGTAACCTCCTATCATTCTAAATTTTAACTTACATTGGGCAATCCTAAGTTTAAACAGATGTAAAGACTATTATGAACAAACTCCCTTACTTGCTGGTAAAGTCTGCCTGTGATAATGAATAGTAATAGTAATAATATGATTAAAAACTGCATAATTTGTTTGCATTATCTTTACTTCATGACAACTAGAGTCTCACTACTTACATTATTTTCAAAAATTCCCTGAGAATCCAGGGTATGTAAATTTTGTTCTAAGAGAGCTAAACCAGCAGCATACAAGGCCATGTCATCCAACTGTAAAACAGATATGGAAACCCAAAAGAGTGCACGATGTATGGGTGATTCCTGAAATGAGAAATAAAATCTTTAGGAGAATACATTACCAAATGCTGACAAAATTTGAGTAGAAACTATCTTTCAAAGACACCAGTGACACTGGCGTTTTCTCTGAAAATCAGCAAGACTACTTAAACCATCTTTTTAATAATATTCCTTTACAGCAAATTTTTGTGCAGATATTTGTAACTATCCTTTTTTTACCACAATTCTTCTTTCTTTCTTTCTTATTTATTTTTTTTTTGAATTAGGGATTTTTAAACATAGAATAGAAAAGTTCACAGTTTTTCAGATCTTTATTACTGTCTTACTTATGATTTCTTTGTTCTTAGACAATTTGGTAAGGTTTCACTGTTATCCTATTTTCCAAAATCCACTGTTAATATAGTATGTGTGAATGTGTATAAATGTATATATATATATATATATATATATATATATATATATATACCCGGTGGCAGAAACACCGCGACACGGCGACATTGTCGCCGCCAGTGAAACCCTCTTGCAGACAGTTTTGTCTGCACTAATAAAAACAACTTAGAAAAGTTATCCGCAACTTTCGGCCAATTTTTTTCCCCTCTTGAGCATTTTTTGACTAAGGGGCTTCTTTTTCCTCCCCATTTAGCCGCTGGGGAGAAATTTTTTTAAAAAACGGGATAAAAAAAAAAGAAAAAAAAATCATCCGCTGTGGCCAAACATGGCGCCCAAAACCTTTCTTACAGCTCTTTTGCAGTTTAGAGCAGGTGTGTTTCATTTCACTGGGGTTATTTTTTACTTGAAATACAGCTACATTTTATTTTTCATTCATTTACATGATAACTATCCTCCCCCTCCCCTTTCGATTTTTGTCCGTTTTTCTATGAAAAAAAAATTTGCAAGCTTTCTTTGTACCGTGGGCAAACATGGCGCCCGAAACTTGGCTTTGCTTTTTTAAGCTATGGATCATTAAAATAAAAATCAATAGTTTGATCACTGGAGTGCCCTTCCTCTCAAGTCCTATTTTAAAGTCTCCCCTTTTTTTCTTTAAAATATTTATCAAATTCAAGTTTGTGACTGATAATACCTGCAAAAACAGCTCAATACATTTTTGTCTTAGATTCTAAATTATTCTGAACATTAAAAAAAAAAAGCTTTTTGATTTCATTAAAATAACCACAGTTTAAAAATGTCTTGTCTTAAACCATGTCATAACGCAACAGCTGTTACGTAAAAAATAAATAAATAAATAAAAACCTCAGAAAATGTTAAAAGATATCAAAATAGAATTTTAGAAGATTAATGAAATAGCTGATGGAACAAATGGAAAAAACTTCATTATAAACTGAAACAATGGGTTTTATAAACCTGGATAAGTGAAAGGATGCAAAACCTATGCCCCCCCCCACCCATTATTAAAAATTAAAGTTTAAATGTTTTTTACTTTTGTACCAATCTTGTTTTTTCCTGTGAAATACGTGAGAGAAATTTTTTGAAGAAGTGCTCAAATTTTTGAAATCTTTTATCAGATTTTCATCTTTTCCTTCTTTTTCTTTTTTGAGTAACATGCTCAACAGGTCAGAACTTATAAGAAACAAAATTAAAAAGAATGCACGAGATGCTTGCAACATTTTAGATAAAGTGCTAAAAATTATAGTTATTAAATTATACTTGTTTAATATATGACTAGTATATTAAAATTGCACTCAAAATTTGCAGACAGATAATGAAATTCTCAAAGTTTGTCGCAGACAGCTACAAAACTTTCTGCCACTGGGTATATATATATATACATATATATATATATATATATATATATATATATATATATACATATATACATATATATATATATATATATATATATATATATATATATATATATATATATATATTAGGGTGATTCAGAAATGTATGGAAAAAAATAAACTTTGTATTTTTGTGCGTCTTACCCTCTTATTTTGTGCCACTATATACACTGATTATTTGTGCAAAATTTTGACAAAATATATTAATATTTAGAGGTCGTGCAAACGCCTTGAAATTTCGTGATATTGATAAAAACGTGAACGTAAATGATATCTATGGAAAAAAGTAGCCTTTGTATTTTTGTTCGTCTTACCGTCTTATTTAGGCCTTTATATACACTGAATTATTTGTCCAAAATTTTAGTAAACTATGTTTACCTTTAGGAGTACTTCAAATTTTGTGATAGTGGCACAAATGCGAACGTAAATAATAATAATAAAGTTACTTTATTGCTGTTTTTTTCTCTGAAGAACAAAACGTGCAATCACAAAATGAACTATATATCTGAAAAACCAATGAATTGCAGAAAAGTATGAAAACTAATCAAATACGGAAAAAATATAAAAACAAATTTAAATACATTAAATATATAGTAGTTCGCTCATTAATTCTTGCAATACTTTTTAGGGTTACATTTTTGCAACTTTGAAACCTTTTCTGTGTTCCTGTACCACTTGAAGAAGATACTGTCTTTGTTTTTCGTCGTTAGTGAAAGTCTTAGCAAATGCTTCAATAAGGGCCACGCCAAGCTTCGTATTGTCGTTTACAATCCTCAGTTTCTTCGGTAGCACAAAGCCTTGTTGATAGCTATCTTGAAGATTCCAATGCTCAAGATCAAACAGCGGATATATTTTGAGTTTCTTCTGTACATGAATAAGGACGCTGAAAATGTTCCAAATCATTTCTCAGTGCTTGCACAAAAAGGGTTGCTGGGAACCCAGCTCTTAGATATTCTTTCCCATTAACGATAAGAATGTGAAATAAATCACATTCATATGTTACGAATACCTTTTCTTTGTCCGGCTGCAAGTTTGAACTGGTTGTGAAATAAACTTGAAGCCATAAAGAATCTTTGACACAGATATAACACGATGAACCGCTCCTGGGACACGAAAACATACACCAAGAGAAGGTGCTCCGCTCAAGAAAATCACACTAAGCTCTAGTATCTTCCTTAGACACTTCTTTTGCATGGGTCATCAGAAGTTGACTTTGCGCAACTTCCATTACTAGTTGCACGTTGCTCTGAATTGGCTACCAACTCCTCAACCTCATCGTTTCTCACTCCAGGTTTAAAATTAGAATGTTTTATCCTTGACTATGATTGCTGAAACCGCTTAAAAAGCAGTATTGTAGATAAAATGGCAGTGGATGGTTCCACGCAATTGCGTGAACACCGCATTTGACATTGCACGCAATCAAATACCCCAATTCTGCCTATTTCTTGGTTTATCGGTTAAAATACCGAAAGACCAAGACTAGAATAGACTTCGGTTGTAATACCACAGAAAACACAATGTCTAAAATATAATGGCGGAAAGCACAATATAAAAGTTGCTTCCCTAGTTCTTTTTCCCAAGTTCAAACTTGCTCCAACTTTAGTACCGGCACTGCATGTCGTATCGAAACACATACCACGTACGAGCTCAGTAAGTTCCCATTTATCTAACTGGTTATCGCACAGCAGCATTTGCCGTAGCAATTCCAGTGCCTGACTAACTTACTAGAACCCAGAAGTAAATCATCAATGCTTGTGGTCCTGATACTAATACTGGTATGAAACCCACCGATCTTCCTTCATTTTCCCAATATATTTTGCATAAGTGTTTCGTTCCAGTGAACTATCAAAGGAAGTCATAGATTTAAACGACTTTTGTAAGTTAACGGCGGATTCAGAGCGAATAGTTTGCCATTACCGTTTATGGACGTGTCAAATCCTCCCCATTTTGACCCATACTTTGTACTGTAGCAGCTACTATCAAAGTGGCTTTCTGTCACTTATATTGGGCCCTGTCTAGAGTGGATGTTAGGTGTCTTAGCTGAATAAACTCATACATCTCAAACAACCGAAAAGAAAACAGAAACCACAGCCAGAGCTTGCAGCTGCATTTTCTACTCAAACTGAGGTAAGAGATGATGCAGCTTTGGAGGGGGGGGGGGGGGGTCATTACAACTTACTTTGAGCTATTATTTTATTGACTACCGTATTTTCGGGTAGATAAGCCGCACCACCGTATACGCCGCACTTCGCAAAATTCGGGAGAAAAAAAATGCGTTTCATCAGATACGCCGCATCGGCGTATAAGCCGCATAAAATTTTGTCAAAAATTCGATCTGCGAAAACCTACACCTACACTGTATACTGGTATTGACATCGTTCAAAAACAATGACAAAGAATTAGTTACATTGATTTGAAAACAGTGTTTCAATATTATAAATAAATAAAACGTTGCAACATCTTAGCGATAATTGCAACTTATAGTAACCCTGGTCTGCTCCAGATGGTTTCTACTGCAACCCGACTTCCCCATCCTCACGGCAACAGCGGACTGGCGTTTTTTTTTTAATTATTTGTTTTTCGTTTGGATTTGTTTTCCTTTATTAGACACGTTGGTTATGGTTGATGTTTTTTTTTTTTCTTAATTTATTCCACTTCCTTATCGGATCTAGGAGAATAAAATAACATCTGAATAAGCAGGAATGCTATCACCCTTTTCAAAATAGATCTTTTCAAGGGCGTTGCAGTTTTGGTTTTCCATGTCAGACTCTAATTTGTTTTGTTTTTAAGCAATAACTAAACATAACATGAACTTCGAAAAAAAAATCTTTTACATCGTATAAGCCGCCATGGCGTATAAGCCGCAGGAGTTAAAATTCAGCTTTTAAACAGGTATAAGCCGCGGCTTATCTACGCGAAAATACGGTAATTACTTAGTAGAGTAAACTAACATTTTCAATTATTCCATTTTATATGAGGAACAATATTATTTCGGGTAATGAAGTTATGTACTCCAACTCTCGAAATTGCTAATTTTCAATAGAATTCGATCGCGTTGCACGACCTCTAAATATTATTCAATGAGCTAAAATTTTACATACATCACATTCATGAATAGTGTAAAAAAACTGCAGGGTAAGACCAAAGAAATTCAAAAAAATTTTTTTTTGAATCACCCTAATATATATATATATATATATATATATATACTCGTCAAAGCGTCTCACAAACCTCACAAAGAGCGCCAAAAAAATTTTTGATGACTGAAAATCATCAAAAGTTTTGAGGTAACAAAAGTTCCCTCAAAACTTTTGATGATTTCTTTTTAAATATTTTTGTAAGACATAAAATGTTGCCAAAAATAACAACAATGATGGTAAATTTCTCGCCTATTTGGCATGCTCGACGTTATAATATTTTCTCCAAATGTTCCACTAAGATTAAAAATAAATCTTCAAGTAAATGAAACAGGCCATTAACTCAAACTAAAATTTCGTCAAAATGGTAAATTATTTAAAAAAAAATAGGTATTCACGTATTAACTCTACTGCAGATGCAGATTTGGCGGTTAAAACAGATTTGGTGTTTTTTCTTTGTTTTGCGGTGATTGTTTTTAAGTGCACACAGTCATAAAATTATTTTAAAAAAAAATAGGAACTCACGTATTAACTCCACTGCAGCTGCAGATTTGGAGATTTTTCTTTGTTTTGCAGTGATTGTTTCTACGCGCACACAGTTATTTACCCCCCCCCCCCTCTCAAGAATACCAAATAAGCCGCTAAATCTTTTTTTAACCGTCAAATTTGTAGCTGCGGTGGATTTAATATGTAAGTACCAAAAAACAAAATAGCAATTGTTAAATATGGTAAATTTCGCCAAGCCAGAGCGTATTCGTAGTTTTAGAGCTTGAATGAGCCTTCTTGCGGTGATTTAAGATATTAGTTAAAGAGGTTAAACATAGCAATTTTGAGAGGACAAGCAGATGTCTTTTTTTTTTTCTTTTACTTCTTTTTTTCTTCTTGGAATTACGCTTCAACTTTTCATTGCTCTTGCAGTTCAGAGCTTTTTTTATTCTGGAGTTATGGATACAGCGACAGCAGCAATAATCGTTTAAATTTTACCACGGGCAAAGCCGTGGCGGGTAACTCTAGTTTTAAAATAAATTATTAATTTATTTATGATGAATTGTTTCCAAATTCGACATAAGAACTTATAATACCGTTGTTATGACATAATAAAAATTTCAGAGCATTATAGCGTATACATGTTTTATTCATTAAAACATTCAGTTTGTGTCTACTTTGAGCCGCACTGTACAGTACATTAAATAACCTTAACAAAGATAAAATTACAGCTCGGAATTCACTTTAAACTAAATTCGGTCCTTGAGGGTCGGCTTGGAATTATAGTATTTATTTTATAAGTGTTTTGATGTGAGGGAGTGGGGGTGCTTGGCAACCAAACTGACTTGGGCCCCGACTTGACTCGTAGCAGCCCTGATGAGAAGAGTTATTAAAAATTAATTTTTACAATACTGTCACGAAATTTGCCTAATCGTCAGACAAATTTTTCACATTAAATTACTTATTTGGAGGTTGCAGTGACGTGCGTTTGGAGCACCCCTGCTAAAAATGAATGATGCCTCTAATTCTCCCACTACTACTCTCTATCCTTTCTCTATTGATTCTTAGAAAACATGTTTAATTTGAATTGTTCGAGTTTCTTGACGTAAGAAAGTGTATAGTGCTGCCATCTAGTATATATATATATATCAGAGACGTGCTGTCTGGGTAGGCAAGGTAGGCAGTGCCTACCCATGAAGAAAACATACCAATTTTTTAATTTCATTAAATGACATATAATGCGCTGATTGGAAAACAGAAAAGGCATTAAACAGCGAATATAGTAGAAAAAACACGGATATTTTCATTTTTCTTCCTTAAAAAAGCATCGACTACCGCTACTTTTCGACCACTGTATCTATACCATGCATCGTCTCAGGGAGTGCACGTGCCACGCACTTTTCTCCCCTAATGTTCGAAAAGCGGCGACGAAAGGCTGTCCGAAAAGTGCCTTTGCGGTTTCTTCTGTTCTCTGCCGAAACTTGACTGCGTCATGCGCAAAACCATGCCTGTGAAGTCTATGATTTTTCTACGGTCTAGACGTCTTGACGCCGTGTTTCGCACAGTTCCGTCGAATTCTTGCAGTTTGCTATCTCCATTCCGTGTTTTCTGATGAAATATAGAAATTTTCAAATGTTTTGTGTTTTTTTTTGTTTTTTTTTTGTATCCCGCTTTTTTGTAGGATTAAGTTGAAACTGTATCCAATATGGATATGAGAAAATATATATATATAAATTATAAAAATAATAAAATAT